>JAECUM010001983.1:0-159207 GCA_016617855.1 Megalonaias nervosa
ACATTTCCTATTACAGTATAAAAAAAAAACAATAAATGCAAATAATTAGAATCTTGTCTTGTAATGAAAAGAGTTTAACCCTGAATTTATCTGTGCCAATAAAATCGCAAACAAGATTTTTCAAACAACCTAATCTCCTTAAGATGATCTGGTTAAAAATCCATCATTTAAAAAACATTTTCAAAAGGGTTGATTTAAATTTTGACAGAAGACGTTCAAAATTATATACTGCTGTATAAACAAGAACTGAGTTTTCTGTAAAATCAACTTGTCTTCTTGTAATTGGTTAAAACAGCCACCAAACCTGTACTGATACAGGGGCTCGTATTATTTTTTTAATATATAATACAAGGGTCTACAGTTTCTCATTTCAGCTCTGAGATTCAACAATTTGAACTACAAATTTTGGCTTAAAATGAATAGCAGTCCGTTTTCCAATCTGAGTTTCCTCCGAATATTCCCACCCCATTTTTCATATTTGGACATTTAGGTTGGGGTGTGGGCTCACTGCAACTGCATATCGAAAATTTGGAATTTTCCGCCACCATGTGGTAGCGACATATAGCAGGCCTAGAAAATTTACACTTATGTTATATCAACTCATACCTGCATGAAATTGATAGGAAAATGATTTATTTTCTCAGAATTGGCAAGTATTATAATCGTTATGTCCTTAATCCGCTGACAGAATAGACGAAACTACGGCATAGATGAAACCTGACCCGGTACTTGCCATTTTCATTACTAGTCACAGGACTTCACAAATCTCAAACGACAACATCGAAGTCCAGTAGTCACGTGATATCAACAACAAACTCCTTTATAATGTTATTGTACAGAAATTCAATTATATTAAATGAAAGTCTGTTCTTTTTGTAAAAACCAGCAATCTGGCCAGTCTGATTTATCAAGCAGAATGCACAGGTCAACGTGGCAGTCACGTGATACAACAACACTCCAGAAGTTGTTCTCGGAATATATAAATATGGAGAATTTTGTGTTCTTTCATTTTTATATTTTTATTACAACCAGTATATGACTTCCATTTAATATTTTTTAAATTTTTTCTCTACAACATTTGAAAATGTGGGTTGTTAGATTTGTATACTCATGTGACTAGCAATGCAAATCGAGAGTACCAGGTCACATTTCATCAACGCCGTAGTTTTATCTTGTCTTTCAGCAGATTAAAGACATAATGATTTTAATACCAACAATAATTTTCATATCAATTTCATGCATGTATCACTCAATCTAACAACGATTGAAGTTTTCTAGGCCATCTGGTAAGCAGCTATGCTTTCCCACCACCATGTTGGCCTCTTGTGAAGATAGACTGGTTTTCATACCTTCCAGGTAAGGAAGATACAGATATTGAGCTGACTTCAAAAATAAAAGTCTACTAGGCGACTCTAGTCCACTAAGTGTTTGGATTGACTCAGCATATAATGTTTATTGCAAGCACCCAAATGATCCATACTGTACCCTCCGAATATTCTGGTTAGAATTCAATAAATTTAACTCACTATCAGTTTAGTTACGTCTCAATTACATGATTGTTTTGGGCATCAAGTGGTGGCAGAAAATTCACGGGTTTTTCCTGACTTTCATCAATATTTGCAAAATTCAAGGACTTTTCACAGTCGGGAAAAAAATTATTTCTCCTGACGTTTTCCCGATTTCCGGTAGCATGGGAACCCTGTAGAGATCATAATAGGTATTTCAGAGGAAACTCCATGTTGATATGACCATCTGTTTTGGAGGAAAACCTTCAACAAGATTCTCAAAAGGGCCACAATGGTGGCCATACTGGATGTCCAAGTGTCACAATGGTGGCCATACTGGATGTCCAAGTGTCACAATGGTGGCCATACTGGATGTCCAAGGGCCACAATGGTGGCCATACTGGATGTCCATGTGTCACAATGGTGGCCATACTGGATGTCCAAGTGTCACAATGGTGGCCATACTGGATGTCCAAGTGTCACAATGGTGGCCATACTGGATGTCCAAGGGCCACAATGGTGGCCATACTGGATGTCCATGTGTCACAATGGTGGCCATACTGGATGTCCAAGTGTCACAATGGTGGCCATACTGTATGTCCAAGTGTCACAATGGTGGCCATACTGGATGTCCATTTTCATTTAGATCCTACTAGACCTTGACAGGAATGCATGTGTCATGGAAATCCTCTAGAAAGAGTAATGATAATAACCTTGTGCCAATGGACAAAGGCCATCCAATAAGTACAGGCCATTCTACATCCTCTTCTGGTCTATTACTAGTATAGCTAAATATAAATTGTTTCTACGACATCATGTAATCCACTAATGAAGATATTTCATACATATCAGAACTGAATTTAAAGTACTGAGTCAGTACTAACTATACCCGAGTCACACATGAGCCATTATACCTATTATACCTGAGTCACTATACTTATTATACCCAAGCCAATATACCTATCATACCCGAGTCACTAACCTATCATACACAAGTCACTATACCTATCATACCCGAGTCTCTATACCAATCATACATGAGCCACTATACCTATCATCCCAAGTCAATTTACCTATCATACCCGAGTCACTATACCTAACATACCTAAGTCACTATACCTCCATACACGAGTCACTATACCTATCATACATGAGTCACTATACCTACCATACCCTAGTCACTATACCTACCATACACGAGTCACTATACCTAACATAAACAATGTACATACCTAGCTCTGATCTTCTGCCCTAATATGGGTGTCCATATCATAACACCCAAATTATAAATGGCAAAAATATTCCTGGAAATATTTATGCTAAAACTGAGAAGACAAGTATTCAGTTATTCTGTTCCCCTGAATGCTTATGCTGAAAGCCAAGAACAAATGCTTCAGAGACTTGACAAAATTATTCATAAAACAATTGATGAGGTAAAGACTGGTTTACAAACCTTTAGTCATCCTGTTGAGGACCATATCAACGAGAGTGTAGGTACCAGTCCGTCCACATCCATCACTGAAAACAAGGGGGAATGACATAATATTTCTGCTTTGAAGTTAAACAAACAAAATTTGTAAAGAGATCTGCTTGTGTCATCCAGCATCAGCGTTCCTTAAAATTCTGATGTTATTTGTGCTAATCTGAAATTCTGCTGTCCAAGTAATCCAACTTGTGAAATCATTTCACTAATTCTCATTGAAATAAAGTGATCACTTAAAATCTTATTGGTTGAAACCATTCTATTTGAACTTTAATGTACAAAATCATTTAAACAAATAATATTTTTTAATATAATACCTGAACTAGATTTAGTTGGATGAATGTATTTAAAGCAAAGAAATTTCATGAAATCATTACTTTGATAGTATGAAATGATTTTCAGAATAAACAATGAAGAAATCATCCATTGATAATTTACTCAAGTTTGGCTTAGAAAGGTTAAAACACAAGTGTCCAGAATTTCAGCTTAAAACTGGCTGAATAAAAATTTGTCAACTTTAGATGATGGCTCCCAAAGTGAACAACAATAAATAACACTTGATGTCCCATCCTCAATAGTTGCAGGGAATAATAACCTTTCAACTCTTCTCTTATGTGCTGATGATGTAATCTATAATGGTGCATGGCTCTTAAGTTATTCATACCTGCAGTGAACCACAATTGGGCATGAGCGTCCACGATAGGACTTGTTCACTTTCCTAAAAAAAAAAATATTCCAAAGCATAAGTAATTCTACTGTTGTAAGACTGAACAGACTAACGGTATCTAAATATCACTAAAATAGAAGTGTTATTACATGAAACAAGAACTGTTACTGTCCACACAATGAGTATATGAGTGAGTGTGAATCAAACTGAATACCATATGTACTCATAAGATGGGTCCAACTGAAAACTGCACAGAGCCAGCTCTGACCTTTAATAATGTACCAGCAGATCTGGGTCTATGCAGTCTGTTAGGAGTAATCAATTGGGCAAACAACATAGACCATGACCTGCTGATACATTATGCTATGGCATATAAGCATCCATATTTGCAGTCAGATTCGACTTATATGTGAGTAAAGACGGTATTAACAATTTTGAGAAAGAAGTGCCATTTTCTGTGTCATTCATGGTAAGAAGAGCTGTTCATGCCACAAAGTGAATAATCAGTGCTGATGGTAAGTCATTGAGTGTCGTTCATGGTTAGAAGTGCTACTATTAGTGCAATAAGACTGCTGTATTTTTCCCTATAACAAGACCAGAAGGTCAGTCTAATAAATCTGTCAAAAAGTCAGGGTGGGATTATTTTCAAAGATCTACATAAATATTTGCCAAACTTTTGTTGAAAATTGGGCCAGGCTTATCAATGAGCACACCCTAATCCTTGGAGAAATACAGTCACTGAGTGAGTTAATTTTGGTGTAAGTCATACTAAGTATGTGTCATTCTCACAAAGTCAAAGTATTTCTATCAATACAATGCAAGTAACTAAGTGATCTGGTCTTAGAGACAAAACAGTTAATTAGTTTTACATGTCACACTCAAGATAAACTGCACGTGTTATGTTCTAGGAGTTTAAATACAGTAAAGAGGGTTACTACACTGAGTAACTGTGATATGCTGTAATTACAAAGTCATACTAAGCATCAGTCATGGTAAGAAATATTATTGTAAGAACACTGAAAAAGCTGAGTTATTTGGTGTTAATGCAAGTCATAATGAGCAAGTGTCATTCATGGTGATTCATGGTATTACTCTCAGCACACTGTGTAAATAAATAATTTAGTGTTAATGTGAGTAACTTAGTGACAATTTAAAGCAAGTCATATTGTGAAAGTGTTATTCATGGTGAGGAATTTTCTATCAGCACACTGAGTAAGTAAGTAACTTAGTGTTAATGCGAGTAACTTTGTAATGATTTAAAGCAAGTCAATGTGAAAGTGTCATTCATAGTGAGCAGAAATTTCTATTAGCACACTGAGTAAATGAGTGATATGGTGTTAATGGGAGTAACAGTGAGCAAGTGTCATTCATTGTGAGTAAGAATATCATATCAGCACACTGTGAGTAACTAAGTGAGTCATATTAGTAGGCAGGCCAGATTCTGGATCACTTTTGTGACTATGCAATTTGTCGTTTTCACAATTGCTGAATCACAAAAGCTCTCCAGTATGCTGACAATAAAAAAGCGGGTCTGAAGCAAGCGGGGCCAAATATGGCCCCTTTCTTGTGCTTAGTCTGATTCCATCCACAGAAGCGGGGCCAAATATGGCCCCTTTCTTGTGCTTAGTCTGATTCCATCCTCAGAACTTCCCAAAATTCCTCAAGTTTCTTCCCTTTTTCTATCTTTATCACTGTAATAATTTTCAGAGAAAATTTGTTCATGGAAGTTCAAAGGTTATGCTTGTCAATGATTTAATACACAAATTAAGGACAATATGTTACCAATAATCTGGGTCTTTACAAAAAGCAAAACAAAGTGCCAAAATTGACATGCACTGGTTTGACTTGTTACTGGCCTCATGCAAATTTTGGGGTAGACGACAGATTTTACAAAGTTGAACAAACTACATTTTCTGGAGGATGGATGGAATTATAATACACAAAGCTAAGCACAAGATATGAAAGCAGATGAAATACAGCAAGGGCAAACTACATCATGACTGATTACGACATTTATGCACATCAAGGCAATCACAAGATTGCAGGCAACACAATGTAAACAATGAATGCATACCCAATGTAACTAAACAGTGCACAAATGACTCTATGGCCTTATGGTATGTTATTGCACTGCAGAGTCATACAAAATTAAATTTTACATTTTTAGAAACATTTAGCAAATCATAACTACTAACTACAACTTCTGGTCAATAGTAATTTGAATGATGGTACATACTTAAATTTGTACAAATCAAGAAAATAAAAGGTATATAGAATTTTTGAAAAGTCTTTGAGAATCGCACTGTTGCACATGATGTGATTCCATAGATATATAAACCATTTCACTATATTTTCTTTGTTCCACTGAAATCAGCATTTGAGTACTGTAAAGGTACTACTTTTCATTGAAGTGGGTTTTTTTTAAATAACATCAGCCTTCAAGTACTGTAGATTTCATACTTATCATTGAAGTGGTTTTTTTTTAATAACATCAGCCTTCAAGTACTGTAAATTTCATACTTTTTACTGAAGTGGGTTTTTTTAATAACATCAGCCTTCAAGTACTGTAAATTTCATTCTTTCACTGAAGTGTTTTTTTAGTAACATCAGCTTTCAAGTACTGTAAATTTCATACTTTTCACTGAAGTGTTTTTTTTTGTTTTCATAACATCAGCCTTCAAGTGCTGTAAATTTCATACTTTTCACATTTTTTTTTTAAATCAGCCATTAAGTACTGTAAATTTCATACTTTTCACTGGTTTTTTAAAATCAGCCTTCAAGTACTGTAAATTTCATACTTTTCACTGGTTTTTTAAATCAGCCTTTAAGTACTGTAAATTTCATACTTTTCACTGGGTTTTTTTAAATCAGCCTTTAAGTACTGTAAATTTCATACTTTTCACTGGTTTTTTAAATCAACCTTTAAGTACTGTGAATTTCATACTTTTCAGTTTTTTTTAAATCAGCCTTTAAGAATTGTAAATTTCATACTTTTCACTGGTTTTTTAAATCAGCCTTTAAGTACTGTAAATTTCATACTTTTCACTGGTTTTTTAAATCAGCCTTTAAGTACTGTAAATTTCATACTTTTCACTAACTAAACTCATTTAAGACCCAACAAACTATGACCATCTGCAGAAACACTGGGGCTTGTTACACATGAATGATGTGTTAATGAAACTGGTTTTTGTTTATTTTTGCAAAACCACAAAAATTGATAATAATGAAAATAAATGAATGATTTTCAACTCGTGATGTTTACAATTTTGCTAACAGCATATCTCCCTCCTACTTTAATGTGCACAAATATCTAAATTAAGAAGTCATTTTAATTTTAATAGACTACACTGATACTACAAACAAGTCATTTTAATTTTAATAGACTACATTGATACTACAAACAAGTCATTTTAATTTTAATCGACTACACTGATACTACAAACAAGTCATTTTAATTTTAATAGACTACATTGATACTACAAACAAGTCATATTAATTTTAATAGACTACATTGATACTACAAACAAGTCATTTTAATTTTAATAGACTACACTGATACTAGAAACAAGTCATTTTAATTTTAATAGACTACATTGATACTAGAAACACTGTCTCTATTATATTAGCTGACACAAAAAAAGTGTTTACATTTTAAATGACTTGACAGAAGTTGCTGCCCATTTGAACAGCATTATCAAAAAGAAATATGAATACCTTCCAATCAAGGCAGCAGCAACAATTTTTTAAAAATAGATGATTTTTTTAATATTCAAACTCCAAATGATTACACAAGATTTTATTGGGGCCAACCTGGTGCACAATTTAATTAAAATGACTTGTATACATTGTAAATCTCAATGAACTAATTTCTTCTATGCTTCAGTATTTATCTTTACCCTTATTTGTATGTCAGAAACTCCCAAATGTTTCATTTGATCTCCATTTCTGACACCAAGGGTAGTTATGATTTTCAATCTTACACCCCTACAGGAACACATTTTGCCACTTCCCCACTAGATGCCAGTTTTAGCCAAGAATTACTCCCCTTATAAACAATAAGTGGATGAAAACAAATTAAAAATAAAACTAAAATAAATGACTCTTTGATTATGCAAATTGTGTACTCAGATCTTCTGAAAGAAAACTGATTCATGCATTAATAACAGTCTGAATTATATCCAAAGGTGGCTGAAATAAATGTGACTGGATACTGCCAATGGTTCAAATTATACTGTAGGTTCATCTACATTGTACAAGATTTTGTTCAAGTTTATTTTAAAGTCAGATTCTAATAATGAATAAAACTGCTATTTGTAGACAGAATATGGTATTTCAAAACAATATTATTTGTGGACACAACAAGTTGTTTCAAAACAGTGCTATCTGTAGGCACAACATGATGTTTCACACATTCCTTATCTTAAACAACCTTGGAGTCATTAAAAAACATAACAAGCTATGCAAAAATAAACTTAACAAGCACTGCACTGATAATACATATCAACATGCACAAAACAAACCATGTACAAAATAAATACAAACACAGCATTTGAAGAAATCTCATGAAAGATCATACCACTGTCAGATTTTAAATAGTAATATTACCTTGCGTGAAAAGTTAATTTTAATAAACAAAAACACTGTTAAAAAAAGGTAAAGATTATAGTCATGTATAGTTTAAATTAGTTTTTCCCTAATTATTACAATCTGCTAAATCGAAGTTTCTTACAATAGGTTCTTATGATTATCTATCAATTTCAAATTGGCAAAGTTGCTAAAAACATCAGAAAATATGCCATATTAAAAGAAAATTTGCATAAGAACGTGTCACACAAAAGAGTTTACAATATGCTTATGTACTATTATAACATAATTCTCTGGACCAACTAAAGAAAGGAACCAAAATGATTTATGCAATGGTAATACATGTGACACCTTCAAAATAAGATAAACTTTATAATTTCAATACTATATGCAAAATTATGAATACAGGGAAAATTATTTTCTTGAAGAGTAAAGGATTATATCCCATGACAAACTCACCTCCTGAAGTCCAGCAGGGCCTTGATTGAGGAAGGAACTCCAAGGTCAGGCCAGGTCAGGAAGTGGAACTGGGTCACAGTGCGTGTCTCATTTGTCTGCAGGTTCTTCAGGTAGAAGCTTCGTACCAGGTAGTCATCACACCAAATATGCTCAGAAACAAGGTGAACCTTTGCAATACAATAAATAATGCAATGTACAACAAAGTGGATCTTTGTAACACAATCAGTGATACAGTGTATAACAAGGTGATCTTTGTAACACAATCAATGATACAGTGTATAACAAGGTGGATCTTTGTAACACAATGATACAGTGTATAACAAGGTGGATCTTTGTAACAATCAATGATACAGTGTATAACAAGGTGGATCTTTGTAACACAATCAGTGATACAGTGTATAACAAGGTGGATCTTTGTAACACAATCAGTGATACAGTGTATAACAAGGTGGACAAGAGTATACAGGGTATAAAAAGGTGGATTGTCCAAATATATGTAAAACATATTTCAAACATTACTTAAATGACCTGAAAATGAAACCAAGTCATTTAATTATGGCCATGATAATGTGTTACAAATTTCATAGGTCAGTTTAATTTGAGCTGTTGTACTAAAATTGATTCATGGCAGACATCATATGGATATTGAACAGACAGCAGCAAAACAATAGAATCCCATCTACTATTGCAGGGGGTGGGGGTGGGGTGCATGGGAAGACAAAGAGAAATAAAAAAAAACTCCCTCTCTATTGAATGATATGCACAACTATCAGCATTCCGATTATCATGTGGCAATGTTCTTTCATTCCAATGACTTGTACCATATTTTTGTATTGCTTTCCCCTGTAATGAAGTCTTTTCTGGCTAACACTAACCTTTAGACTTGTGTGCTTCCTATCCATTTGATACATACTTGACCTCTAGTATACTAAAACCTGTTTTGAAAGTTCAACCCTTCTGTCAAAACTGGTGGTTTCTCATTGTACTAGTCTTTAAAGATGGGTTTTACTATGTGGTAGAAAAGAGTAGTGCATTTACACATTTTCTGTGGACATTCTGTTTCTTTCACTTTTATTGAAAGTTTAGCTTCAGTTTCTACCAAACTGCAATACACTGTTTACTGAAGTAAAAATTATGTTCAGTCCATATGCATTTGATATCCAATTCTAGTGGAGACTGGGTGTGGGATTGTACTGGCAATTTGCTCTTAAGATGAATCCACTGTATTTTGCTGTAAGCCCCACCCGCCATATTCTGCAAAAGTAAAGCTTTGCTATTAATGCATAAAATTGTTTTAATTTTACAGACCTAAAAATCATGTTAAAGACAAAACACTGCATTCACTATTTTTTGGTGAATTGCCATTTATCTATGTTTAAAACTACTAGTGATTGCATTTGGAGTCAGTCATTGACATATACTAGTGATTGCACACCTCTTGTTTGAAACTACTAGTGATTGCATTTGGAGTCAGTCACTGACATCTGTGAACACCTCTTGTTTGATACTACTAGTGATTGCATTTGGAGTCAGTCACTGACATCTGTGAACACCTCTTGTTTGAAACTACTAGTGATTACATTTGGAGTCAGTCATTGACATCTGTGAACACCTCTTCCTCCCTTAATCAATATAGTGTAAAACAAATATGACTTGTTACTGCCAATCATATTTTTGCCTATCAACAACAAAACATGCCAAACAAGTGCAATGCTTGATTAAAACAATCGTCTCTGCTACTTCCTTGCAAGAAACCTAACACAATGCTAGTTAATTAGATATCTGTATATGTTTGTAAGGCTTCACGGTGGCAGCTAATCATACATGGCTGTATTTTGCTGATGTTTGTTGTAATTAGTAATTCAAAAGTAAATATAGGTGAATTAAATTATTATTATTATTATTATTATTATAGTAGTAACCCATTCTGTTACAGGCATGGTGAGATGGGGGTTTAGATCCAACAGGTTTTCGTGAGCAACTGGGATTATGTGCAGAAGGCAAATCAAGGTGACAAGTCAAATCAAGGTCACAAATCAAATATGTGTATAGAGTTTCAAGGTTAACGATACTGATATTTGTTCCCCAGAAATTAAAGCATCAATGATGGATGGATGGATGAATGCAAAAATGGTTGAAATATTAAAAATATTCAAACTAAAGAATTGTGAATAGTAAAATACAGATTCAGATCACTGTCTAATGTGTGTACTAAATCTTGTATAAACATCTTAATGCTTTTGCAGTTGTGCCCTGGAAATGACAGAGTGGTATGAATAAATTGATGGACACTGAGACAAATCAACAAAAATAGGAAACTGATACGGAGAATTTTGACAACAAACGGCATGTCTAGACCACTAGCTTAATATGTGCAACAAGTTTAATAAAGGTATCTTCAACCATTCTGGAGTTATTTTCTGAAAATGAAAGTGTGAAAGATGGATGATCAGACCTACTTCTTTATACTACTACCAGTTTTGATCAGTGGAAAATAAAACTGAGCAACAAAGGACACAAGTCTTTCCAAAATAAATTGATTAGGTGTTCTTTGATTCTGAAATACAGTACAATCTGCTGACCGTCAACATGTTTGGTTCCAAGAGACCAGATTGACTGAGCTTTTGTTAACTACCCAATGTAATATCTATACATTTGTTTCATGCTATGTAGTTCATTGGGTTTGATGTATCTAGATCATGACCATGTAGGTCACTGTGGTTAAAATATCCAGATCATGACTATGTAAGTCATTGGGTTTGATATATCCAGATCATGACTATGTAAGTCATTGGGTTTGATATATCCAGATCATGACTATGTAAGTCATTGGGTTTAATATATCCAGATCATGACTATGTAAGTCATTGGGTTTGCTATATCCAGATCATGACCATCTAGGTCATCGAATCAATATATCCAGATCATGGCTATGTAAGTCATTGGGTCTGATATATCCAGATCATGACTACGGAAGTCACTGGGTTTAATATATCCAGATCATGACTATGTAAGTCATTGGGTTTGATATATCCAGATCAAGACCATCTAGGTCATTGAATCAATATATCCAGATCATGGCTATGTAAGTCATTGGGTTTGATATGTCCATATCACGACTATGTAGGTAACTGGATTTGATATATCCAGATCATGACTATGTAGGTCATTGAGGTCAATATATCCAGATCATGACTATGTACTAAGTCGCTGGATTTGATATATCCATATAATGACCATGCAGGTCATCAAGGTTAAAAATATCCCTATCATGACTACTTAGGTCATTGAATTTGATGTATCCAGATCATGACCATGTAGGTCATTGAGGTCAATATATCCAGATCATGACCATGTACTAAGTCGTTGGATTTGATATATCCATATTATGACCATGTAGGTCATCAAGGTAAAAAATATCCATATCACGACTATGTAGGTCACTGGATTTGATATATCCAGATCATGACCATGTAGGTCAATGAGGTTAATATATCCACCAATTTCATTCACAATCAGTAAGACATCAGAAGAAGTCTTCTGGTAAAAACCCCATGTCAATATGGCTGCTACTGTGGCCATATTGGAAGTTAAATCAATATTAGTTTTCAATATTAGATAACAGATCATCAGATCATTGCCATTTTCATTTAGGACCAATTAGACATCATAAGAAGTCTTTGGTGAGAACCAAAAATATCAACAACTTTTGATTCAGGCACAGCAGCCATCTTAAAGAGATTTCATTGCAACTCCTTCTGAAGGAATGTTCATGTCAACATGGGGTTTTCATTAAAAGACTTCTTGTGATGTCAAGTTGATCCTTAATGAAAATGGTGCTGACCTAACTTTCACTATGACCAGAGTCAATTTGCCATAAGCATAATAAAATCTGTAAAATTCTTTGATATTAACAAAGCTTAATCAATTAGACTGGATCTCATTTATACTGAGAATGCTACCTATTTTTGGACATCTGACGATCCACTGAAAACTCCATGCACATTTCTGTATTTAAAATTTAATAATTTTATGCATTATTTTGGGTGCAGAAATTCATTAAGTCTATACATTTCCATGTTTTATAACAGAGAAATAAAATCCACCATTATTTTGATATAATTACACATTTTGTCCAAGACTTTGTAATAAGCATTTAGACTGGTTAAAACTGCATCATGTGACACAAAAATTAACAGCTATTAGGTTATACCACTATAAAGAACTAATTATATTTATGACCTTTCTTGTGTGCTATGACCATGGTTACAATATAATGAAATTATTTTTTTCTTATTATTATTTTTATAACTATCTGCAATTATAAATGCTGAACTTTATATTTTATAGGATTCAGAAAGTCATAAAGCTTGGAAATAGATTACATTCACTATGCTATTCTTCTCCATACAATGTCTAATAAATTTCATGCATAGTATGTAATTGCTTTTAAAACTTATTTTCACAAATCCTGTAAAATATGAAGTTCAATTCTCATCTCATTCTAAACTAAAGGATTAGGGCAAGGGAGATAACTCACCTCATAGATGTGGTAGAGGTCGCTGCCTTCCTCTGGCCAGTACCTGTGACACATTGCCTCTCCATTTTCAGCCATTTTACTCAGCATCACAATGACCACACTACCCTGCTCCCAGATCATCTGTGTGAGGAAGCAACAATTTTTATTTGTCTTGCTACAAGATCTATCTGTATCATGAACAAATCGTAATAAAAAAAAAATCCCATTCCTTTCAGAATCAGGACTTTCAGATATCTTTGGGGGCAAAAAGGCACAAATTAAGCTAAAATTCAGGTTTCCATTAAAATTCATCAGAAATAGTCTAAGTACATTAAATATGAAACATGCTTTATATTCCCTAATTAGCACCCCCAATCTAATTAATGCTCCCCCACCCCATTTTTGAGAAAATAAAATTTGAAAGATACAGTGAAAGACCTGTACTTTTCAACACCCCTCTGCTTCAGATCCAAGATTACAACAAAATGTTTCAGCAGTCTCAGTTGATCACATTTATAAGGTACATATCAATGTTAAATTAATAAAGTCACAGGCACAACATATAGTGTTAAACATGATGCAATAGCTGGGCGGCAAGTTCAACGACTTATCAGTCCTACTTCTATCAGCTGCTGAGCGGGAAATGTGTTGATTGATTGATCATTTTAACTGTGCTGATATTTACAATGACTGAATTTAGTGGCAGAAAGACCCTCAGATATGGGGCCCCGAGTAGCCGAGTGGTCTAAAGCTCTCACTGTTATGGATCATTGCCATCTCACCTCTGTCTGTGTGGGTTTGAGTCTTGGGTTTGGCCAATGTGGGTATGTGAGAAAGCTTGCCAGGAGCTTCTTGTGGGTCGGTGGTTCTTTCTAGGGTTGTCCCGGGTTCTTCCTCCATCATTTATACTGCCCGTCATGTATAGCCTATCATGTGCTGAAAAATGGCATTAAACCCTACAACAACAACAACAACAACAACAAGATATACATGTGGTCATCGTAATAGTACATCCTAAAGAACAACTTTAGCTTTCATTATTGTTTTAAAAAATGCCCCTTATTTGGAAATGTAATACCCCCAGGGTCGTTAATTAGGGAATATATAATTAGAGGCCCACCATCTATTATCTGTATTATACCAGGCCCCTGTTTGCATGAAATTCTCAAAATTTTTCTTTAAATTAAAATTTTACATTGTTTTGTTTATGATACTTCAGATAACAGGAACAGTTTTGTCCGAGGCAGAGATAGCTGAAAGTATGCCAAATCACTTTAAACTATAACACATTAAAAGCTTGCCAAGGAATTCCTAAAAACCACAAGGTAAGGCTTAATGGAAAATTCAAGATTTTATTACTGTATTTTAATCTTTGATTCCAAAGAATGCTTTGTAGACATATAATTCTTACCAAATAAGCAATAAGAAAGATATTTAAAAATCTCAATTTGAGAAAGAAATTTTGGGATGCTTAGTGAAATGGGGGCCAGATGCTTGCACGAGTCAATAAAAACACAGACTAAGCTGGTTCAAAAACATTTTACTATAGTGCTGGGCATGGGTCCAATTACAAAAGTACAGAGTCCGTATAGAAAGTAGTATGTATACCACAATCAAACCCACCAATAAATGGGATGAGAGGTACAAACCTGCCAAAAATCTGCCACAGTGTGGGGCAAGGGTCCTTGAGTTGCAATATAAGCTGGGTTCCGAGGATCATGATCCATCTAAAATAAAAACAAACAAAAATCATTTTTTAAATAATGCTTTGAAATTCACATATTTTGTGATATCCATGCATACAGAGTTTGTCTGAAAATCATGAAATGAAGCACAAAAAATAAAGCTGCAATAGAAATAAGTTTAAATTCCAACTTGAATAAATGTGTACCAATGATATACCACACCACTCCCTCAACAACTCAAGTGTGATAATATTCGCATACACTGACACCTTGGCATAAGCAAGGGTGCGAGATACCAAAGCAGACTCAAATTTTGGTGAACTGTCTGGGGAAGGTGGACAGATACAAGCAACTGTCACTGAATGATGAGAACAATAATCTCTGTTGCATGAAAATATTTGTCTGATGAATTTTATTAAAATTAATGGATATATTATCTCAATGATATAAGGTCAATAAATTTATGACAGACCTTAAGTTTGAATAAACTTAACATGCAGTACCCACAAATTTGACATATCAGAGCTCATGTAGCATTATAATGCAACACAAATTAATCACTGCTGCTCAGCTTTAATTACTCTATTAACATACATGCCAACCCCACAAGAGGTATAAGTGTAATTATTGCTATTGTAAGTGGCAAAAAGTGTAATTTGGACACAAAAAGTGTAATCTCTTTTTTAAATACACTGGGACTCTTTATGCAATGGTTCGCTTTAACACAGTATCTGAAATACTGCTGCATACGCATGATTCCCAAAATATTTCTTAAGATATTTGAAAAAGAATTATTTAAAACACTAAATTAATATTTTAAGTAAACAGAAATTAATTTTCCTTTGTTTCCTATTTGAAAAACAGACATTCCTTTGTCCATTAACCACTGACCATCCGCATGTATACTAACTGCATACTGTATTAACTGCTGGCCATCTATATGTACATACCTGCATACTATATTAACTGCTGGCCATCTGCATGTACACTACCTGCATACTATATTAACTGCTGGCCATCTGCATGTACACTACCTGCATACTATATTAACTGTTGGCCATCTACATGTACACTACCTGCATACTATATTAACTGCTGGCCATCTATGTGAACACTACCTGCATACTATATTAACTGCTGGCCATCTACATGTACACTACCTGCATACTATATTAACTGCTGGCCATCTATGTGTACACTACCTGCATACTATATTAACTGCTGGCCATCTATGTGTACACTACCTGCATACTATATTAACTGCTGGCCATCTACATGTACACTACCTGCATACTATATTAACTGCTGGCCATCTATGTGTACACTACCTGCATACTATATTAACTGCTGGCCATCTACATGTACACTACCTGCATACTATATTAACTGCTAGCCATCTGCATGTACACTACCTGTATTAACTGCTAACCATCTGTATCTACAAGTACCTGTGTAAGTTGCGTACAAATGCAGAGTGCACAGACCCAGATCTGCCAGCACATAATGCACCTGGTCCAGTAGAGCTGAGTCTATGCAGTTTGTTGAGAGTATTCAGTAGAACAAACAACCCCATACCCTGATCTGTTGGCTCAGTATGTGATGACAGATCCAGGTCTATCAGATATGTGCATCTTCCTGCAGGGCATGGGCCAAATAAGTGATTTTTAAAGTGTGCCCCATGATGTAAATAAGTGGATTAAAGCAGGTAGCAGGCCAGATCTGGCCCAAGAACCATAGGTTGCACATGCTTGGTCTATGTTGTTTGCAGCTGGACTCAACTTCTAAGTGAATACATATGGTTTACTGGCATAAATGAAGGACCAAACAGACTGGTTAATGCAGTCTGTATAGAACCTGCACATGGTCCAAACTGACAATCTTTGTGTAATGACCAGATTCAAATCACTTTGTAAATATTTTTAATTTATGAAGAAAGAAATTGATCCTGACCTTTAAAAATCTCCTAGGCATCATTCTGCATGTTAATTACAAGCTAATGTGCCAGCTGCCACATGTGTACCTTAAGGATGCTTTTTGTGTATTACTATGAGACCAATATGAAACAAAAATGAACTCTCCTGAGGTTTTTCTGCCTAACAATTAACAGCAAGCCAAGTATCATTATCATAAACCAAGACTGATTAATGAGATGGGGATTACTTCTGGGCAAACAACCTATAAATCTTGAAAAAGTTCTGTCAAGAATTAGTTCTTAGTTTCACTGAATGAGTTGCCTTTATGCTCTCAAAGTTGAATACTATCTGATACACAGACTTGAAGACTTTTAAATGAATGAAACACAATTCATTCACAGTGAAAGTTAAATTTTGGTTTTCCTACAGTATGTTTTATAGCAAACTAGCTCATTACATCTGAAGACAGAAGTTTTATTTAATGTTCTATTGACCAAATTTCAGTGTGTAAATGAGAGGGTAGTCTCCATGATGATCGGGGAGAAATGACATGTATGAGATACATTCATGTTGTAGTTGACATCCATTCCAAATATCCATTATGGTACAGATTTCCATTCCAAGCATCCATTCTGGTACTATTTTCAAGTATCTATTATGGTACTGATTTCCATTCCAAGTATCCATTGTTGTTACTGATTTCTATTTCAAGTATCCATTTCTGGTACTGATATCCATTCCAAGTATCCATTATGGTACTGATATCAATTCCAAATATCCATTATGGAACTGATATCCATTCCAAGTATTCACTGCTGGTACTAATATTCCTTTCATGTATCCATTATGATACTAATTTCAATTCCATGTATCAATTATGGTACTAATTTCAATTCCATATATCCATTATGGTAAAGATTGCCATTCCAAGTATCAAATATGGCCTGATATCCATTTCAAGTATCCATTATGGTACTGATTTCATTACTTTTAACTTCTCTAAAGCTTTCACAAATGGATGAGGTTTCACCTTTAAATAGAATATTCAAGAAGACCTACTCTGTTCTACAATTTAGAACTGTGCTCTGAGTGAATCATGCATACTTAGAATGTACAAACTGAAATCCCATAAATGAATGGAAAGAGTATGAACACCACTACACGTAACTGTCAAGTCAACAATTCTTAAAACAATCTTCCATAAGTTTCACTTTCAACTAAAAGTCCAAGGAGAAACCAACCTTTCTTAAATTTTCTAGAATAGTTGACCGAGTACTTATAATTGTGCTTGCATTGATATAGTCAAATTTTCTAGAATAGTTGACCGAGTACTTACAATTGTGCTTGCATTGATATAGTCAGATCCGGACACATTGGCTGCACTCATCAGGACAACTCTGGAATGGTCATCTGCAGCAGAGAAAACATGAAAGTTACTGAAAGCATTAATGATAATCAAGGATCCCATTAAGTTAGGAGCTTTGGGTGCTTGTGGGTTATTGCTACATAATTTATTTCACATAATAATATTAGCTCTTGGGTAAATGAGAACCAAAATTAATATGATTTTGTGTCATTAAATGATCATGTTTCTTCGTTTTTGACTCATTAATATGCATTTCTACAACACAGGATTGTTGGAACATATCTCAGTATACGATACTCATTTCTATGACAGGATTAATGAAATGAGCTTATAAACACAGTCACATCATTTATATGACAGGGCTGTTGGAACACACCTCACTGTAAGTTCACCTCATTTATAATGCCAATCACTTCTGGACTCTCAGAACAGCATTACAAAAGGGGAAGTATTATAATTCAGCATATCTTCAATGAATTCTTGAGAGGAAATTTTCTGATAGGATTGTTTAATTTTGTACAGAAAAATGACTCAAGTGTTACCTCAATATAAAACACATCAATATAACATGGTCCCGGATATAACAATGGTATGGTCATGCATCCCATTATACACAATGAATTTTGTTATTCCATGTTATATGCCCCAGTATAAGGTGACAACACTTGAAACACAGCACACTGGTATGACATTTGTGATAACCATTACAGTGAGAAACCAGTGTATATGAAAGTTTGACCCACAGATGATTATTAATTTAGCATCTCAACAATAGATATATGACAAGCAACTGTCTGGTAAATTGGCTAACAAGGAATGTATTGTGGCATTTGTGACAAGAAATATCATTCAGCAAGAATCACAACTCAGATCTTTTCATGACCTTGGTTCAGGTGAATCCTTAAGATGTCACTCTTTTCTGTTTTTCATTGTAACCAAGGTCACCACACACCCAAGCCGTAATTAAAGTGAAACAATTTTCTAGTTACAGTGCCAAAACACACCTTGGGGTTTTCACAACAATGTGTATAGAAATGGTGCAAGAGTTATGAAGCTAACACAGAATGACTCTATAGAAATATTTACTAGAAGATGTATGTAGAGAGGTCATGTAAACATCACTGAAGCATGTTGATTCCCACCCCACCCCACCCCTTTCTTTTCTTACAAAACTTCTGTGCAGAACAAAACCTAATTATTAGAGGAAGACAATTCCTGCACAAGATGGTGTATAAGGTGAAATAATCTTCACTAGACCTTCGGACCAAGAAGCAAACTGACCACATTTTCATGGGAAAGAAGGAATGCTGAACAACAGCCACAAAAGGGAAAAAAAGCAACTGAATAACAGCCACACAAATGAAAAAACAACTGAATAAGTCACACAAGAGCAGAAAAGCAACTGAATCATAGCCACACAAACGCAGAAAACGCAAATGAAAAAGTCACAAGAGCAGAAAAAGCAGCCGAATAACAGCCACACAAGAGCAGAGAAAGCACCTGAATAACAGTCACACAAGAGCAGAAAAAGCAACTGAATAACAGTCACACAAGAGCAGAGAAAGCACTTGAATAACAGTCACAAAAGAGCAGAAAAAGCAACTGAATAACAGTCATACCAGAGAAGAAAAAGTGACTGAATAACAGTCACACAAGAGCAGAAAAAGCAACTGAATAACAGTCATAAAAGAGAAGAAAAAGTGACTGAATAACAGTCACAAAAGAGCAGAAAAAGCAAATGACTAACAGCTGGTCACTTGTGTCAGGTCATAACAACATATTATCAATAAATCTGTGCATTATAAATACATTTTTTCATGAGAGGTGGTCGCTCATGTAAAATTATAACATTATATAATCGATAAATATGTGCATAAAGAATTTGGTCTTTCAAGACAGGTGGACTCTCAAAGCAGTAGTGTTTCAAGACAGGATTAACTGTATTATCAATAAAGAGAATACAAAACCTTTAGGACAATATAATATTTAAAAATTATTAATAAAAAATATTGGATGAAAATATTGGATGATTCAAGTCCACAAATTTATGTTTTTTTCATATATAAAGTTTATTGTTTTTTTATTGGTTTTGTTGTTTTCTGCAACTAAACCAAAAAGCATGCATTATACACAAGACTGTTAGCAATCAAGTGATGACCAACTTAATTAGGTTTGTAATGTGCTGCATTTAGTACAATTTACAGACTTGTAAGTTATGCTCAGTTGTGATTTAAAAGTGCCATCTGATACATTGCAAATCCATTTTCCTTGATTTGAAGGTAAATTTGCAAATTCCTTTTTTCATTTTGTTATTCTGCAAATGCTATCAAATTGGGGCATGTTTGTTCCATTAGATACTTCTACCTCTGCTTTTAGCCATATATATGGCAAAGGATTTAATGCTATCAATTTAGGTTAGAGTAATTTATTGGGGACTAAATGAAGATTTAGAGAAAATCTGTCCATTTCCTGGAATTCAAATTGTGTTTTAGCTTGGCCATATCCGGGCCCAACAAAGCTGAGAACACAATATAAACACTACACTCTCCTCCAACACAGAAAAGTCACATTTGGAAAATGTCAGTCATTGTAGGAAAAGACCCATAAAATTACTGCATTACAAGTTTTTCAAATAAAAACTAATGGGCAAACATACAGCTACTATTAACTAAAACAGATACCACTTTCTCTATAAGAAGGGCTGAAAAAAATTCTTGTCACGTAGCCAAGTACTTGAAAAATGTTGTTGGGCAAGCACAATTGTATAATTTCCTGTTGCTTGTCCAATATTGTATATCAAAGATGAACAAAGAATATACATTTTTTTTCTAATTTCATGACACATTCATTGCACAATAAGTATTCAAGTTTCTTCTTTTGGTGGAAATTATCTCTAAAAGTTTCCCTTTTTCCCCCAAGTGGTGAATCTGTCTGTATCAGACCTATGCAGATTTTGGTATTTGTACTTCCTGGAATTTTAAAGATATTTTGTAACTAACTATTTTTATGGAATTCTAATTTTCACTATTTTGCAGCATCAATGATATCCCAAAAATTAAATTTGCAAACCATTCTTATATTAGCATCAAAATAATGTCAGGAGATATTTAAAGGCCAGTTCCAACCAAAAGTGATGACAATACCTAGTGATTTTAACTGATTTAACACAGCAACACTTGGTTTAAAACATATCATTATCATTTTAAATTGACAGTATAACCAGGCATGCTGTTTTAAGACGTGAGAGTGTTATGATGTATTAAATCTTGTTTGCATTTTGTTTGCAACTGAAAAATTAACATTATACTGGCTGAACCACAAATATAAAACCAAAAATATGTTAAAATACAGCATTTTGAACAAAATGGCACAAAAATTTAAAGCTGCTAAGTTACCAGTTATAAGATGATATATCCTTGTGCTGAACAGTCAGCTGAATAAGTGAAAACTTTAAACTGTTTATGTAATAAGGATTAGAATGACTGTCACAAAAATCTTAAACTATCTTACCTACGCCAATCTTCACTACCTAATGGTCAGCAAAACACTTCATTCCACATTGACCTTTGACATATGTAACAGGGTGAAACTGCTTTGCTATCTGATTGGATGCAGCTAAAAGAAACTGATCCAATTGGATTGCTCATTACATTTACCAAGGAAAATATTTGGGAATAATTACCATGGCCTCCAGAGACAATGACACAAGTTGCATGCAAGTTTCTCCATTTAAACCTTGCACACAACCTCAGTAAAAACACGGGATATAGACATTATGGAAGTCACCATATTTTATAACTAAAGGGTCAAATGATCTCTCTCACCATATCAGCATGAGTGCACACTTTCAAAACACTTTCATCTAGTTAAAATGCAAAGGATCGATGTAGAATAAAGTATAATGATGACACTAGGCTAGCAAAGATGATTCGCACATGCATATCTATTTACCAAGATGTCAATGCTGGGAAATGAACAAATGCCAGAGGAAACTCGCAGTACAATTAGTGAAACAATTAGTGAAACAATTAGTGAAAAATAAACATTAAGAGGATGAACATGTATAATTCTGCACAACATTTTTTAATTGTTGGCTCATGAAAGACATGAACATGTTGCTTTTGATGCTGCCAACATAATCATTACCGTATTGGACCTTTTCTGGTTTGGAGTTATTTCCATCCCTCCAACACCATTAGTTTATTCTTCTATTACAAAAAATAGATTGTTTTCTAACAACAGCAGCTTTCTGATACTTAGCTCTATCAGCCTGTTGGCATTTAAAACATGAGTCAAGATATGTAACTCATTTGAATTCCAGGAGGAAATTATTAGACAGAGGGGTTACTTCCCTTGGCTCCCTGGGTGTAGCTCTTCAAACAATACATCATTTCAATACAAAATGTTCATCGAAGGCATTTTCTTAAATATTATTTTGGGAACTATTTTATGAATTTGTTAATGTATTCTCTGCTAAGAGATAAAAAGATTTTAAAAATTTACAATTCAGATTACATATATTTAGAGGAACATTGTTTTCCTTATGATTATAAACAAAGAAAAATGATTATTAGTGTCTTGCAATTCATCCCTTTAATCCTTTTCAATGTACTGTTTTACCTAAAATCCTCCAAACCATCAGTACCCTCAATACTTTGATTCTCTGAAGGAGTTACAGCTAAAATACAACTTATGACAGAAGTTCAGTCTCTGTTGCATAAGTCGTATTTTCTGCAATCAGTTGCTGCATAATTTTACACCAATTAAACTGCAAACTTCCTTCTACATTTGTTCTCCCTCTAGTCCTAATATTTAAGCAAATTGGTGTGCACGTTGTGTAACATCCCTAGCAAAAAAGAGAATTTTTAAACCAACCTAAATCTGAAACATTTGCAAATTCTGAAAATCATAAACGAGAATTATTATAGATGACATATCCCTGAGGTCCATTGTAGTCCAGCACTCTCAAATATTACACTACATATGCAAGTACCCCATGGTCCATTAATTGCAATTAATATATATTATATATGGTACTCCAATTGGCCCCACACTATTAACCTAATGTGTTGCTATGCTGTAAAACATGAAACAAAAACCAATCTCACCACAATTTGTTTCCTAGACAATGTACAAAAAAGTACTGAATGTAGAAAATTTAAGTATCAAAGGCACATCTATGCAACATGCTTGAAATGTTTACTAGGTTTGGCTGAAAAAAAATTTTCAAGTTGTGATCCAGAAATGAAAAAGTTTACGGACTGACTGATGAGCATAGTGAAAGCTAAAATTCCTTGTATTATATACAGGGTCTTGGGGATACAAAACTTTAAGATTCATTTAACAATTCCTTAAGATTCTCAAGGGAACCCAGGTGGCAGAGTGGTCTAATTTAGCACATGCCTTTACTGATTAATGCCATCTCACCTGTCTGCATGGCTGAGTCTTGGGCTTAGCTAATGCACGTGTGTGAGAAAGCTTGCAAGTAGCTTCCTGTGGGTAGGTGGTTCTTCCTCCACCAAGTTAACTGGTCACCATGTATAGCATATCATGTGCTGAAAAATGGTGTTCAGCCCACAATAACTTCAACAACAACAACAACAACTTAAGATTCTCATCATTGATTTGTAAAAAAAAACCTAATCCAATAAATTAAACATTTTGAAACTTTTTGTAATTAAACTACAGTATTTTTCCTATGATAAGCCCACCTGGTCAGCTTTCAATTCTTTTAGTGGGAAATGTGGTGGCTCATTAGGAGCAAGGTTTGCTCACATGTACTTAAAATTATCCACTACTTTTCAAAATTACAAACCATCTGTATCAGCAAGGATGGTAATCTGTGACTACATCTCTTCATTCAGTTTTACTTTAAAAAATTTGAGCAACACCAGCTGTCCATTGTTAAAATTAATATTCAAAATTTGTATTGGGAACACATAAATTTAGATACTTGATGAAAATGGAAGCTTACAAATTACCTTTTATTACCTTTCTGTGAATCACCATTGCAAGCCACAGGATATAATCCACTTCACTCCTTTATGCTTGTGAGCACTCGTAAACAAAAATGTTCATCAACAACACAATGTAACATACACATCAATGAAAGTGACCTTTTTATCAATCGATAAGTGACTATACTTGGAAGAGAAACTAAATGGGTCATTCAGACAGCATGAAAGGTCATGTTGGGTCACTTGACTCATGCTTGGAATGTGTTTGGTTAAGCAGGTTTACACATACTCATGAGAAATGAGGAAATATATGTCACAGGTAAAAAAGGAGTGAAGCAGATTATGACCTGTTAGTTGCAACAATGTCATTCAATAGGCTTCTTCAGCACTTGTATTAAACTCCAGTTATAAAGAGAGACATTGTTCACTGTTGAAACTGAAAAACTTTTTTTTTTAAAAAATAAGATAATATCTCAATGATCTGATCAAATTTACATTGCATCAAATTTACACTGCAGACACTTCTGCTTTTAGTTTGGTCATAGACATGTGTTTTCAGAACCCAAGAAAATCCGACATTCTGAAAACCCATAAATATGTGAAAATGGTGTAAAAGCAGTTGTAAAGAAAGTAAATAACAGAAACCAAATAAGCACTATACTTGCTATGTAGACATCTCATAAATATTTACCACAGAAGATAGCTTGTACACAAGTAACTCAAGAGTGATGGCAGACACTAATGGCAAGGTTGTGGGAATTATTGATGCTAATGTAAAAATTTAATAATGAGCAATTCTAATAAAATGAAAGAATAGATGGTTAATCCATGTGAATGTCAGTTTCAAAGTATATTATTAACACAAGATTTCTGTTCAATGTGGAAAACCATGTGCTTATGGTAGAGATCCAAATTCTAAACATACAGGAGAATATCTCAAAATAAAGAAGTCACTGGAATTCACTGTAGAAATGGTCAACAATGTTGAAAAAGGGTTTGACAAAAAATAAATGAGTAAGTTCAAGGAAAGAATAGATGAGTTGGAAAAAGGTGCAAATGTAATATACTAGGACGGGTATTCCTGAGTTGTTAGAAGAGAATATTACTGGCTGTGCAAAAGTCATTTATCAAAGATTTCAAAGTGGACGGAGATTATGATGTGAAAACCAGCCAGACTGCCTGTTTACCTGACAGATGTCTATCAGTAGTTTTCAAAAGTTCGCTCCATGATTTTAGATGCCTGTCCATAGTTTGCCACATGAACACTCACAGCTGGTCTAACAAGAACAGTTTTAGGGAAAATCACCGGGTATGGCTATTTCATTTATCACTGCTATCACCATACATGCCAACCCCTTGAGAGGTATAAGTGTTACCTAAGTGGCCAAAGAAGTGCATCAGAACATAAAAAGTGTTATATATGAAAAAATGTACATTTAATTTTGCTACTAATATGGACCTGCAGCTTGTCAACATTTTTGTCACAAATGGGCAAAATCCATGTGGATTTGTACCTGAATAAAAAAAAAAATATACTGACAAATTATTTATATACAACACTTGCTTCGACTAGTCTACATGTTTAACGTTCATGGAATGATTGTAAAGCCAAGTTCACAAATTCTGGAATGAGCAAGATGATATCTGAGTGATATTTTACATTACACATGTAGTCTTTTCAAACTTTTAAAGCACTACTGATTCATCCTTTTTATGATCCAACATGTTTTGAAGTTTGACATTTTTCAGTCATATAACATTAACAAGTCGCATTGAAATTAAATCCTATACCAAATCAGTACCTCCAATCCCCCTCTACTGACAACCTCCAATTCTACAAACTTTCTTGCTCTTAACTGCACTAAACGTATTTCATAATTTACTTACATGGCAGAATGTCACTGTATCTGTTCTTGCGTGCATTGGCAGGGTCAGAGGCCACCTTAGTGCTTGCTGGGTCAGCCTCGTAAGCGCAGAGTGCCTCCCATTCTTGGTCAAGGCGATCCTTGTTCTTCAGATGATCTTCCATGTATGACTGTCAAGATTATGCATAGTATGAAACAAACAAAAAGTTGATCTGAACACATTTACAATCAGAATCCTGGCATTAATAAACTGTAAGAAATGAAGAAAGTGAAGAAGAATAAACAGAAAGCTAAAATAGAGACAAGCTATGGTCTTTAACTAAAGAAGGCCAGACCATTTTTTCTATATTAATAATGTTCTAATTTTGTTACAGCCCTATGAAAGAAATATCAATTTCACTTATAGCATGATCTTTTTCTATGTCTGTACAAAAGACATAATAAATGAGTGGTGTGAAAACTCATGCCTTGGAGGGGGTTAAGATGATACTATCTATCTGTACAAAAGACATAATAAGGAATGCCAACAAGATCAGATGGATCAGCAAATCCTAAGAAAACTCTTAATGATCCTGTGTAAATACCAACATTCCTGAATTAACAGAGACTTGTAATCTGGCCTATCATTTATTTCCAGCTATGTTGCCACCAGCATTTTTGCTGTATTAGTCAAAACTATGTCAATTAGCAAAGTAATGAGTGTATGTTAAGTGTCACACAGGCAGTACTGTCATTTTCAGCCATTATATGTAAGCTGGAGGAACCTGGTGAGAGATTGTGCAATCATACTGTTGTGCTTTTTGTGCATGCATGTTAGAGATGCTTCATTGGAATGAAAGTTTCATTGGTTGTGTTTTACCATTATTTTACATAAAGTTCCAACATTTTATAATAAACCTATTTTTATGTTATTGAGCATACTTGTATTCTGGAATGCATTAAATTATGGAACAGATAACAGGGTTAGGTGGGTGAAATCAAGCTGGTAAGACAATATATACCTATTCATGCAATCTTGGTCAGAATCTTTGCAGCAAGAATTAATGAGTATATATGCAATAAAAAAATAATAATAATGCTTTAAATCATCCAACAACTGTTTTGTTTCAATAACATTTATTTCCTGTATGGCATACCCTGATGAGAAATGATCATTTAAAGAAAAGAAAATTCAGAAACCTGACAGACTTGGTAGTAACAGTGTTTTCTTGAGTTATATTTAGGTAATATATGGGCATATTTGTTTATACTTTTTGCATGATGACTGTTTATACAGATAAATTGTCACATCTGTATAACCATGCAAATTATTCATGTAATCTGCCTGGCTAGAAAATTCAATATCACTATCATGACAAAGTACTCCATTTAGCAGGAATGACGCATTGGTGGCCATAATCTTTTTTGTTGTATAATTATATTTAGTAGTACTTCCATAAAGACAAGCTACATATTTTAACAACAAGCAATATCCAAGCCAATGAACTGAACATTAGACACTGACAATTCCCTGAGCTGCATGATTTGTATTGTGATGTACAGGTACTCCTGTACTGTCACACTTTAAGCAGCAGTTCTAATGAATCACAGACAACCCTAACATTCCCGTATATTTGACCAAGTTTACATTTCAAGTTAAAAGTAAACAGAAGGTTAAAAGCTGAAAACGTTTTTAAAAACTATACCTTAAGTCCGTGCTTGTGGAGTTTCTTCATTTGATATGTTTATGTTGTAACCTATTTGGTAGCAGTTTATAAATTTGCACTAGGAGGAACATATATTCAGTCATGTTTCAGAAAGTTTTAAGTGCATTATCAGTGTAGTTTGCATATCTGTGGTCTGTCTGCAACAAGAATTTGAGATATATCCCTTAACTTCAGCAAACTGATCTGTGAACTGCAAAGCTATACAAACACACACAAATAAATAAATATATATGAACAAAAAAAGAATGGATGGTATGTCATTATTTTTAAAAACTGGAATTAATCCAAACCAGTATGGTATAACAGATCTCAGACTTAATATTTCTTGCATTTTTTTAATGCAAAAATGTGTGTATCTTTAGGCTAAAAGACAGTCTCTCAATTGGAATCCATAAAAAAATGGTATAAAATAAACATTTAAGCTTACAAAATCACTAAAATCTACTAACTGCTATATGGTACCTCCATTATTTGTTGCATTTCTAATTATTGACAGTTTGGTGGGGTATAGATTGGTTAAAAAAGGATTACAATCGATAATGTAAATACTAATGTGCAGCAGTTGAAACAAGGATTCTTTAAAGATGCTTACTCTACTGGCAAAATATTTACAAATATTCATCCATGTCCCAAGACATGAAAACTGGATCACAGTGACCTCATTTTGCCCGTGATGATCAGCACTCTTCATGATGAATAAATCCTTTAGTTTCATAAAAGTATATGTGACAATTAACGGAAAATGAGCCAAATTAAAAAACTTAACATTGCTGAAAACATCAACAACAACACTACAATCAAAAGTGATAACCTGTACACTCTGAATGGGAGATGAAATTAGAGAGAATGAATTAAGAGGACTTACCAGAACAATATGGCCTGTGGAAATGTCCATGTTCGAGGTGACTGGCTCCTCGCTCCTGGAATGCGGTAAAAATATAGTTTCAGTCTTGAATCCATGAAGTTTATAATAATTCCAACTGTCAAAATCAGCACAGTCCTTTCCATCTGACTTGGCAGCCATATTGTTTCAGATAAAAGCAATATTCATGTTTTGAAACTGTTCCATTCAAGTCAAGGGAAGATATTATACAAGACAATTTTTGTCCTGACAATAGTCTACAAGAATATTCAACTTTGTCATCTTCTGGTAAAGAAAAAATAGTCCATGTACTTAGCACTTCATTTCATGCAGGAAACTATCAAGGGAATTATTCTGCACCTGCCTATGGCAATTATGATGCAATATGTCATTGGTGACTTTGTTTTCTCTCTGACCTGATAAAAACAACACTTCTGTACATTTTGATCTCAACACCAGAAACAAATGAGTCAACCCAAGACAAATAATCACTATACTGCACATTTTAATCTTGCATTCAATATTTAAAAAAAAAACATTTTTTGCATCTTCTTAAAGTTGCCATACAAAGTCATTTGTTGTTATTTTCCGATTAGCAGTGTTTTGTAATCCTCAAAAAAGGCTCCATACAAAAACTGCTGGCAAAATTGCCTAAAACAACTACATCTGAAAGATGGTTATGGTGTCTCTCAAAAATAAGTGCATGTAAATGCTGGTTAACAATTGTTACAGGAATTAGGTTCAAATGAAAAGAAAAACAAATCCACAAAACAAAAAGGCAGTTAACTGCAAGTGACAGCTTTCTGTTGTAAGTCAAGGATTTTGCTTTTTACATGTGTTAGTTGTACCACTACCAAGATTGTATTTGTTTATTTGCTTTTAAATTTTTGATGTATGTTCTTTATTTGGTGTTATTTAGTAAATGTATGGATAAGTATCTCCAGGCTTTTGTTATCTAAGTTTTGTGTACCATCTTGATTCCCGACTTATCACTTCCACAATTCTTATTCAGCATGTTTAAGCTTTTTTGATTCCGTTTTATTACTAGCATATTTGTATTATCTGTTTATCTCATTTTCATGTATTTCATGGTAGATGATGACCTCCAGTATTCAGCAAAGAAAAAAACCAGTGCAAGCCAGAATTTACAACTTGGAGAAAACCTGAGGCAAGCCAGGTTTTACAACTTGAAGAAATCACATGCTAATACTTTTGTCACAAGATCAAGCAGCAAATTTGTTATAAGGAAGCAGAAAACAAAATGTGTGGTTACATTTGTTTTTATGCTTTTCATGCTATTAACCACCACTCTGAACCACAATTTACTTGCATGCTTCTAACGCACCACAAAGTCAAATTAAGTCTATATTAACTATGTGCTTTCCCTTTAACAGGAAACAATTGGAGCATGTCTGCATTTCCATACACTAAATTGACGGACATAACCACATTCCTATTTACTATTTTCACCATGAATAAATAAAAACTCACATACCCATTTACATTACTATTGCTACTGCCAAATTTTAATACACCCTACAGCTACCACCAAAAATTTTGACAAATCCCAATGCTGCCCTCAAAAGTTTACCATATCATACCGCTGTCACCAACGTTTTAATATATCCATTTCTCATTACAAAATCTGTAACCTATCCCAACACTGCAACCAAACGTTTAACATATCTCACTGCTTTCTCCAAAATTTTAATACATCCTCCTGCTGCCACTAAATTTTAACATATCCCAGCTGTTACAATATCTTTTAATATATCCCACTGCTGCCACTAAATTTCTACATTCTCTCACAAGCACCCAAGTTCAATATATCCCACAGCTGCCACCAACATGTAACACGTCCCACTGTTGCCAACAAAAATAAACATATCTGGCTGCTTCTATTACATCTGAACATATTCCACTGATGTCAACAAAATGAAACATATCCTGCTCCAACCAATTTTGGACAAATCCCACTGATGCCACCAAAACTGTAAAATCTCCCACCACCAAAGTGTAAACATATCCCTCAGTTGCCATCAAAATTAAACATATCCAGCTGCTGTCCCCTAAATTTTAACATACCACCATTGCCACAAAACTTTAACTTATCCAACTGTTGACAAAAAGATTTTCATCTATCCCACTGCTGCCATAAACTTTAAATGTATTCCACCATTGCAACTAAATTTCAACATGTATTACCACAGCTACCAAGTTCAACATAATCCACAACCACTAAATCCATTTCATCACAATTGCCTTGCTGTCAGCAAAATTTTGACATATTCCACTGTTACCACATTTTTAAAATGTACAACAGCAACCATCAAAATTGAACATATTCCACTAGAGGGATTTATTATAGACTTTATCATTCCCAATCTTGAATGTGAATATTGTATTAAAACAATCCCACTGCTGCCAACAATCCCATCATCATTGTATCCCACAACTGCCACAAAATACCAACAAATCACACTGCAGCAATCAAACTTTTAACACATCACACTGCTGCTCTTAAATTTCAAGACAATGATATGTCACCAGATTTTTTATTATGTTCCACTGATGCCATTACTGCCATGAAAACCACAACAAATTTCACTGCTGCCACCAAATTGTAAAAAAATATTTAAATTCTGGACAATGTATCAATCTACTGCATGGTTAGTATCTTGGACTTAAATGACTATTTTGACATAAAACTGTTCATTGCTCCATTTGGTCTCTCTGCTACACATCTATCTTCATCTTCTAATTTTGGTTCAAATAATATTTGATATTCCAACTGAAAATTTTCCCTCTGCCAAGCCACTCTTCCAATACTTCCATTTTTTTTATTGACTGATACCTATGCTTGCACCATCACTTACTGCCCATTCTAATTTACTTCTCCCAAAGATACCATTCCGGTTCACTGAAACGTTAACCCCACACTTTCATTATTGGTACAGGAAAGTACATTGTCTCTATGCAACACATTGGGCATTTAGCAAGAACTGTAAAAAAAAATAATGACAGTAGATCATTTGGTTTGATTTTGGACTGATTTAATGCATCCCATGCTGACTGAATACTCACCCCTTGCCAAATGTAGCATAAGATGACTAATATCATTGGCTGACATAAATGTTATACTGGTTGTGATTAGATTGGGCACTAAAATAGATCACGAGTTATAATGAAATCCTCGGAGAAAATCCTGCTGCATTTATTTTAAAAACAGTTTACTGGGTAGAATATGTAGAATTAAATGTCAGAAATTAAATACAAGGGAGGGATGTTAAATCAAGCTGAAGAAATAATATTCACTGTAATGAAGGGTCAATGATAATGGAGGCTCATAATGAAATGGGTTTATATTTTCTGGAATAGACAATAATACATAAGGTTATTTGTGACAATTGTTTTTTTAATTGATTCCACATCCTGATATATTATGGACCCTAGGCCTAAATTTTTGAATCTAGAATGAACATTGTGATCTTATTCAAAGCTGAACTCAAATGGCAACATTCACTCAATGGTCGGTGTGCCAGACTTGTAACCAAAAGCTGCAGGCACAAATCCTTATAACCAATGGACCAGCTCAACTTGTCTCCTGTGGTGTATCCTTGGGCAAGGCACTCAACTCCAACTGCCTCATCTTTAAATAACCTACTTGTACTGCTGGCCATAAAACACCAAACCAAAAACTAATTCAGCCCTCCAATACTACACACTTTTCTAATTTCAGCCCTGGTAAATGTATCCCAGTTTTTCCCCAAAACTGTCCAGGTTCTCAAGTCTGATCCATATCTAACATCACTGCCACCAACACCTGTTTGGGTGTATTGGGGATGGATGAGGTGCGTGTTGTTTATCTTTTCTTTTTCATGCTGTTACTAATAATCATAATGTCAAGATTATTGTGAGTTTGAAGCTCTTGAATGCATTGGGTGATACTAATAAAGCATGCATGTTAGAGAACCTTTCTTTAGTGAGAGCAGCTGCTAGCTGATAAATTTAAAACCCTACTTGATGCCAGTGATGCCTTGGGGGCCAATGAAGCTGTCAAATCCTTACTTGGATGGTCTCATGGCTTGACATCTTGGACCTGGATGACATCGATTTTCCTACTTCACATTACACTATAAACCAGTTTCTTTGGCATTTTTTAATATTCATGAGTTGAGGGAGTGAAAAAATGTCTTCCAAAGTCAATAAAATTAGTGTTTTTGACAGTATCAGAAAAAGTATGATTACTGTGTACTTACACCATTAAGGTCAGGTAAACTGAAAGAATATAAGCTACTTTATCACATGAATTTAACATTTTCAAATATATAAAGTATACAATTTGGACATCAGCAATCCCAGTTGAAACAATTGGTTCAGGCTGTCATATTAATGCTGTTTCTAGATCTAAATGTTCATATATATATAAAGTTCCTGTGCATCTTGCCAATGAAGCTCAGAACAAGCAGATGCTCCCACACTGAATACTGCCATACAGAATTGTACAAAAATAGGAAGAAATAAAAACTCCTCTCAACATGTTGATCGAACGTGTATGCATATCTCTAGAAAATTCATTGAAAAATTCATCAGATCATTATGACTCAATATCATGCTTATAATGTTTAATCGCATTCAGTTGAAAGTTGCAAGAGCTGCTGCACACGGGGCCCCGAGTGGCCGAGTAGTCTAAAGCGCTCTCCATTACGGATCACTGCCATCTCACCTCTGTCTGCGTGGGTTCGAGTCTAGGATTCGGCGAATGTGGATATGTGAGAAAGCTTGCAAGTAGCTTCTTGTGGGTCGGTGGTTCTTTCCGTGGATTTCCCGGTTTCTTCCTCCACCATTAATACTGGCCGCCATGTATAGCCTATCGTGTGCTGAAAATGGCGTTAAGCCCCACAACAACAACAACAAAGCTGCTGCACACAGATTTTACAATGCACGAGTAAATAGAAGATGAAAGAACAAAATCAGGTCAATGCCATTATATATAACTCATGCAAGAGCAAGATTTGTCAGAACACAGAATAACTGCACCTGTTCACCAAAGACAATATTATCACTTGTTTTCATACAGAATATCCTCTCCAGTATGACAAAGATAGAATAGCCTCACCCTGTACACCAAAGACAGAATAGCCTCACCTTTACATTAAAGGCAGAATAATATTACCTGTATGCCCAAGAGATAAAAACTTCAACAAGATCAAATATTGTTCCAATTTATAAGGAAATATTTGTTTTTGAGGCATCACGTTTTAACTATTTTCATCATAAAGGTCTGGCATTATAAAAACCATTGTCAGCAAATCTTAAATGCCAACTTTAACCTTCTGCATAATTTGCAAAAGTGAGCAAATTTTGGTAAATATAGTATTGAATAAGAGCAAACATGTGCCATTTAACACTAAGAAATGAAAATCAAATGCATAATTCCTTCTACAAGCAATGAAAAAACAATAAACACAAACTTTAACCATCTGACTACATACAGCAAACCTTAAATACAAACTTTAACCTCAAACTTTTCCCATAAATTGCAGAAGTGAGTAAAATTCAGTGAAAAAGAATTAAATAAGACCATGCATATTATTTAACTTACTGAAGTGACAATTTAAATGCACTGTCCCTTTCTGCAAGCAATAAAAACATAAACACGAACTTTAACTTGCATACAACTAACCTTAAATCCGTAATTCAGTAAACACTGATCAAATGTGTTAAAAAAAGGTCAGGCATATACTAATGAAAACACAACAGTGAAATTTAACTGCTTTCAAACCTCAAACTTCAGCCTGTTATCTAAATCTGTCATCACTGACACTGACAGGGTCACTGCAATAATTAGTGTTATCAAACCATTATGATCAATTATTTCTGCATTTTTGGATCAGCACAGGTTCCCACCAAGCCCCGTTTTTGGCAGGAACTTTGCCATAATAATCTGTCTAATCAAGAGCATTCATGTGCACATGATGAAGTTACATGTTTTTGACAACAGAAAATCTCAACTTTTGCAAATATCATTCTGTAAAGCCACAGTAGCTCAGCTGGTAATGTGTCCAACTTGTAAATCCAAGGGTTGTTGATTGCAGGTTCAGTCAACACCCAGGTTAGCACTTGTTAGTTGTCCCCTGAGTGTGTCTTTGAGAAAGTCCCTTGGCTCCCATTTCATTGATATGACATCCTGAATAATGTCCTTGTAAGTGTCATTAAATCAACTAAGCAGCCAACTGCAATGGCTCCCAATCATGCCGAGTTATCCTGTGACAAGAAATTTTATTCAAATTCTGAAGCTTTCTTCAGTAAACTGCAATCCTACTCAAACATTCTGTACATAATTTTGGTCAATACTGTCACTGATTTTAACAACTGGGTGTTTCGATTAAATGCAGTACTCCATTAACACTCCATTGCTCCATTGGTGTTTTAACATCTAGATGTCAATCCTGTTTGGTAGTATAACTTATAAACATACTTTTCTGCTGATATAAATTCTTTCCAAATCCATCACTGTGAAAACATTATTTATAGAATAGGACTTGTTGTACACAGTACACATAAATGCTATCAATGTCATTCAGACTGCCTCCACATGTTTAAACTACACCTAATATCACAGCTATTATGAACATTAGTGTACCAGTCAACTCCATGCCTAAGCTATGGCAAATTATGTGAAGTTTATTTATAAATGTAATCTACTATATTAATCTCACAGAGGCACTCACATAAAAAGAAAAAATCGTCATGCATCGGTACTCTAATAGGGGCAGTACATAATAATACTCGGTCGTCCATGCGTAGCTGGTTGAATGGGAATAAACAAATTGCATTTTCTTTGGTGTGTGTGAATAGTTATTAAAAGCACGTTACACTTTTAATTATGCTCATATCAGACAGTCTAAATGTCAAATATTATTTTTACGGATTAAAATGGTTTAAGTATACTACATCTACAACTGACAAACAAATTACATCGGGGGGGGAATTTTCTGATGGTTGATGATTTGAGGATGGTTATTTAACTATCTTTTCTGAGCTAGTTTTAGAGTCAATAGGCTTGCATAGCAGTCTGGATTAAGTCAACTGGACTAATGCACATAGCTAAAGTACATACAAAAACTGTCAACTTATAAAAACCAATCTGAAGGTAATTTTGCAAGCTAGGTAAATATATACAACATTACCGAGTTCATGCAATTCAGGTAGTTTTTGTAGAACTCTTTCCCATTCTTCCTGGGAAGAAATGAAGTTTCCAATTCATCCAATGTCTGTCTAGTAAATGACAAACATATGTAACATAATTTAAACAGTTAAAATCATAATGCTCAGTGAGTGAATAGGTATCAAAGTCCATTCCATTACAAAACAAGATACCACTCTGACATTTAGCAAACAGATCAATCCAAGATAAGTTGAGAGCTTGTTTGTTTTTTCTCCATCAAGCATGGTGATTTATGTAGACTCTATCCTGAAGCACACAGATAAGTCAGTCATATTTTACAAGTTATACAAAGCTTAGTGTCAAAGTGCACACTTTCTCTCAGTAATGAAACCTATATAATGTTCCCTTTCAAAGTCATACATCAAATGCCTGTTAAAATTAACCAAAAAATTTTTTTTTAAAATATACACCTACAAATTCCTATTAAATATTATATTACACAAACAAGATGCCTATGCCTATTAAATAAACACCCAAATATGCCTATTAAATATACACCCACAAAATTCCTGTTAAATGAACACCCAAAAATGCCTATTAAATATGCACTAACAAAATGCCTATTAAATAAACACCCAAAAATGCCAATCAAATAAATATACACCACAAAACGAATGTTAAACATACACCCCAAATATGCCCATTAACTACACTGACAAAAAATGCCTATTAAATAAATATACACCCCAAAACGAATGTTAAACATACACCCCAAATATGTCCATTAATTACACAGACAAAAAAAATGCCTATTAAATATGCAGACAAAAAACTGCCTATTAAATATACACACACACAAAAATGAATGGTCCATGTTTTGATCATAAAACCTTTCTAATACTGAAAAAGATAATGGAAGCACCTGCTACAAATGTTAAAAACTATGCCTACAATACAGCATGTTTGCAGGCTATACCTATGTTGCCTTGGCACAGTAACCTACATGGTGAACTTGATCAAAGTACAGACATGCATATGTACAGACCAAAGGATATATTCATTGGATGGAGGTTGTAAAAAGACCTCAAATTTGTACAGAGAAATCATGAAGAATACAGAGTTGAATGATGATTTGAGTTTGAGACACCTGTACCAGTTTATCACTTTGTAGAAAGCAATTGCTCATTTGCAGGAACAACACTGTAGTATGTCTTTAAATTTAAGATGAAGGTAAACACTTGTAACTACAGTTCACTGAAAGTTGCTTAATTCTTTCCCTGGATTAAAAACAAAAACCCAAAACAAAATAACAGTAGTCTCTCTTTAAAGAATGATATAATGTGCATACTGACAATAGTTGTTCACTATAAACAAGAGGACATCATGGCAAAATTTCTAAAGTGTATTCTAAGTCAAGTCCAACAGCACACTGCATAGACCTGCTATTGCATAATGTGCCATGAGATATGGGTCAAAGCAAGTTTGATAACAGTAATAAGCAAAACAAACAAAATGGATGCTGATCTGTTGATATGTGACAGCAGATTAGGGTCTATGCTGTTTTCAGCTGAACTTAACTTCTATGCAGGTATATACAATAATTAGAAATTTTGGGGCCCAATTACATTGCTAGTTATATAAGGGATTAGTTAAAAGTGTGATTTATAATTAGAAGAGGGACAATGAAGTGACATGATAAGCAAAATCTCAAAAGTGTACATGTCTTAAGATCATCATTGGCAGCTCAGTCTCGGGAGACCATGTGAGTAGCGCCCTTGGAGTGTTGTCTGTCTCTGGGGTTTTGCCATCGTCTGTTGTGGCTGTGCAGGCCAATGCGCGAGTGATAGTCCCTATTGCAGTTGGTGCAGACGTACTGGGAAGTCTGAGTTGCTTGGGTTGCTGCTGCACTCTTCTTTCTCTCACGTTTCTCTGCGGCCTACTGGACTCTCCTCCCATCAGCAACTGCTATGCCCTTGCTGACCGTCAGTCTCCAGGTGCCTTGGTCCTCGGCCTACACTTCCCAGCTGTCTGGTGAAATGCCGCATGCCTTCATGTCCCTCTTGCACACATCCTTGAAGCAGAGTGAGGGTCGGCCGACTCTTCTGGTGTCAGTGGCCAACTGACCATATAGGATGTCCTTTGGCAGCCTCCCATCCTCCATGCGTCGGATGTGTCCCAGGCTTCGAAGGCGGCATTTACTCAGCAGGGAGTACATGCTTGGGATACTTGCACGCTGTAGGATCTCGCTGTGTGGGACGTGGTCTTGCCAGCTGATTTTCAGGATGCATTGTAGGCACCGTATATGGAAGGAGTTGAGTTGACGCTCTTGCCTCATGTAGGTGCTCCAGGTCTCACTTCCATATAGCAGGGTGCTCAGAACGCAGGCTTGGTAGACTTGAGTCTTGGTGTGCACTGTCAGCGCACTGTTTTCCCACACCCTCTTTGTTAGTCTGGGCCATGATGGTGTTTGCCTTTCCAAGCCTTCTCTCCAGCTCCACATCAAGCGAAAGAGTGTTGCTGATGGTTGACCCCAGGTAAATAAAGTTGTTGACTACTTCCAGGGTGGCGCCATCGATTCTGATGGAGGGGACAGTGGTGACATCTTGAGCACTGATGTTTGTCTTTTTTAGGCTGATGGTGAGCCCGAACTGCTTGCAGGCATCAGCGAAACGGTCTCCCAGTCTCTGGAGGGCATCCTCGGTGTGGGTCACAAGAGCCGCGTCGTCAGCAAAGAGCATCTCCCTGATGAGTACTGACCTCACTTTGGTCTTCGAGCGCAGTCGTGCCAGGTTGAACAGCCTCCCGTCGGACCTGGTGTGCAGATATACGCCATCAGTGGACGTGTTGAAGGCGTAGGACAGGAGCAGGGAGAAGAAGATCCCAAAAAGGGTTGGTGCCAACACGCAGCCCTGCTTCACACTGTTTTTAATGGGGAAGAAGTCTGAGGAGGATCCATCATACAGGACTGTACCCTTCATATCGGTATGGAAGGAGATTATCATGCTGCGGAGTTTTGGGGGGCTGCCGATCTTCCCAAGAAGTTCAAATAGGCCCTTCCTGCTGACCAGGTCGAAGGCCTTGGTGAGGTCGATGAACATCATGTAGAGTAGCTGACCTTGCTCTCTGATCTTCTCTTGGAGTTGTCGGAGGGAGAAGATCATGTTTGTTGTCGACCTTCCTGCTCTGAAGCCACACTGGGATTCTGGGTACACGCGGTCCACCAGCAGCTGCAGCCTGTTGAGGAAGATGTGGGCAAACACTTTGCCAATGATGCTGAGAAGCGAGATTCCTCTGTAATTGTTACAGTCACTGCGGTCTCCCTTGTTTTTGTAGAGGATCACAATGGTGGCGTCGCGCATGTCTTGGGGGACTGCTCCTTCCTCCCAGCAGAGGCAGAGTAGCTCATGTAGCGGCTGTAGCAATGTCGGTTTCCCACGTTTGATGGCTTCTGGCGGGATGCTATCGCTACCTGGTGCTTTGTCGTTTGGGAGGGAGTCGATGGCCTTGCTGAGCTCCTCTAAGGTAGGCACTTTGTTGAGCTCCTCCATAGTGGGCAGTTCCTGTACGTTGCTAAGGGCCACATTGGTGACTGACGTTTCTCGAGAGTACAGCTCTGAGTAGTGCTCCACCCATCTTGTCATCTGTTGCTCGCGGTCTGTGATCTTCTCTCCTGTCAGAGATTTCAGGGGGGCAACCCCTTTCACTGTAGGGCCTAGGGCCTTCTTGATGCCACTGTACATGCCTTGGATGTTTCCTGACTCGGCACTGCGCTGGATTCCCTCACACAATTGCTGCCAGTACTCGTTTGCGGACTGTCTAGCGATGCGTTGGGTGGTGCTTCAGGCTCTTCTGATGGCAGCAAGCATCCGTTCATTGGGCCATTTTTTGTAAGCTATGAAGGCTTCTCGTTTGTCCTCGATTACTGGCTCCATCCTCGAAAGGTGTGCGTTAAACCAGTCCTGGCTGGGCCGTTCCTTCTTGCCAAATGTGGACATGGCTGTGCTATTGATGGCATCCTTCATGGCATTCCACTTGGCTGTGGCATCGTGCTCTGGCAGGTCCTGGAGAGCCTGATCCAGGGCGAACACATACTCCTCCACCTTGGAGGGGATAGACATCTGCGCAGTGTTGATGCGAGGGCGACCTTTTGGTTCGGAGCGGTGTAGTCTTCATGACTTGGGGGCGCACCCTGCTGCACACGAGGGCATGGTCGGAGTCGCAGTCTGCACTGTGGTAGCTTCTGGTGGAGAGGATGCTGTTCAGGGCAGAGCGCCTGGTGATGACCAAGTCGAGCTGGTGCCAGCGATGAGACCTGGGGTGTTTCCATGACACTTTGTGTTGTGGCTTACACTTGAAGAAGGTGTTTGTAACGCACAGGTCATGATAGGTGCACAGCTCCAGCAGTCTTTGACCATTTTCATTGGTCTTTCCAGTGCCATGATGTCCGAGGCAGGTAGGCCATGACTCGTGGTCAGCACCAACTCAAGCATTAAAGTCGCCGAGGAGGAATAGTAACTCGTCCTTAGGGCATCCCTTGATCTCTTCGTCCAGCTGCCCATAGAACTGATCCTTTATGTCTTCTGGAGACATGAGGGTGGGGGCATAGACACTGAGGATGTTGACAGGACCTGCAGCAGTGGCAAGGCGGATGGACAAGAGACGTTCAGTGCCCCCTGAGGGAGGCTCAACCGAGGCCAGGAGGGTATTTTTGATGGCAAAGCCAACTCCGTGCTGGTGGGGCTCCTCAGGTTCTCGGCCCTTCCAGAAGAAGGTGTAGTTTTCCTCTCTGAGGGAGCTGCTGGAGGCAAACCTGGTTTCCTGGAGGGCAGCTATGCTGACATTTAGTCTGGTGAGCTCTCTGTCGATGATGGCCGTCTTCCTGGTGTCGTCCACCTCCCTGAGGTCATCAGAGATGCCTGTGCACATGGTGCGCACGTTCCAGCTGAGCAACACACTGAGCTCCAGGCACCCACTGAAGCAGGCAGACGTTGGCGGGCCAACACCTTACTGACCGGGGGGGGGCTGCCCGACTTAAGGCGGGCGGTAGTTGGCCAGTGGGACTCGATGATCCCTCCCACCGTTGAAGCTGACCCGTGACGCCCCTTCCCTATGCCAATTGGGTGGGACCTATAACCCGTAGACTGCCAGCTTCCGTGTTGTTTCCTCGCTCAAGGGTGAGGCTGGAGTGGCCTCTCCAGGGCGCAAGCCTGGGCGAGTAGTATGGAGATCCTGGGCTGCCCAGATGTCAGGATCCCCCTCTCATCCTTGCTGGTGGGGTCCAAAGGAATGCTGAGCATGACATCTGGCACCAGTTTGGATGCAGAAGCTGCCGGAAGGAAGTCATAGTTGACACCCAGCCGCCTTAGGGGCTCCACTCTGGATTTTCTGTCTGGGTTTACTCCCGTAGCCTTTCCTTCTCCCGAAGATATCCACAAGGCAGCGGAGCCATCATCCAATGGCACTTCGTTGGTTTTGAATTGGAGTTTCCATCTCCTAGATGAACTGCCTGACAAGGCTAACGAGCTCCATCTGCCCGGGTTTGGAGTCAGAGTTTTCCTTCTCTTACGTCTTAAGATACTTTTGCATAAAATATACAAAGTTTTCAAAGGATATCTTTATCAAATGAGAAGCTCAACCCCTTCAGTGTGGCAACTGTTTCTGACATCTTTTGGGTCCAATTATAAACTCAAACAACAACAGTGTGGCCACTGTTTGGAACTGTCAAATAATAATCTCAACCCCAAAAGTGTAGCAACTGTTTGAATTTGAAAAAATGATAAGCTGAAACACAACAGTGTGGCAACTGTTCGGATTTGTCACATGATAAGCTGAAACACAACAGTGTGGCAACTGTTTGGATTTCTCACATGATAAGCTAAAACACAACAGTGTGGCAACTGTTTGGATTTGTCACATGATAAGCTAAAACACAACAGTGTGGCAACTGTTTGGATTTCTCACATGATAAGCTCAAACACAACAGTGTGGCAACTGTTTGGATTTCTCACATGATAAGCTAAAACACAAGTGTGGCAACTGTTTGGATTTCTCACATGATAAGCTCAAACACAGCAGTGTGGCAACTGTTTCAACAATGGGATAAATGTGTGTCAAGTTTCACTGCAATCTTCCAGGTAGTTAAGAAGTGCTAATGGCCAGATGCCAGACTATCCCATTAAGCTCCACAGATCTATGACCACTTGTATTAAAACTACGAAAATGTCTAGCTACAATTTTTCAAGCACTTTGGTTTTCACATTGTATTTTAGAAATAATAAGCATGTACAACTTGAGCTTAGTATTTACTCAATGTTTAGATGTGGTATGAAAGTGGGTGCTGTGAATATTATGTCCCACTTGTACTGGAATGAGAAATGAGACAACTGCCAATAATGGTAAACCTGGATTTTAAACCAAGAATACTATATATGGGGCACGAATCTTGGTAGATGTTTTGGTTTCTTTTTATTGCCTACTGACATTTCTAAACACCAACTTAAGTGACTCATTGAGCAACAGTGTCTAAGAGTTAATGCAAACTCTAACCTAATGAAAATGAGTTCAACCCATAAACATGTTGATTTTGTTGTTTTGGGTTCAATGCCATTTTTCAGCACATGATAGGTTATAATTGGCAGCCAGTCTAACTGGTAGAGGAAGAGCCCAGGAAAACCCTGGTAGGAACTACTGACCCATGGGAAGCTACTGGCAAGCCTTCTCACATGTCCACCTAGGCTGAGCCGGAGACTCAAACCCATGCAGACAATGGTCAGATGGCAGTGACTGGTGGTGATCACTGAAGACCACTCAGCAGTCCAGGTCCCCTCTCATTGATAAGCACACATATAGCAGAAAGTGAGCTGAATGCAAATATTAACCAAATATAATGGACCATGAAATGTAGGTCACTGTAACCTAAGAGCACTCAAAACCACACAAACACCAGATTATGTTGTTATTGCTATGGGTTTAACATCATTTTTCAGCTATAATAGGCTATATATGGTGGCCAGTACAACTGGTGGTGGAAGAACCCAGGAAACTCTGGGAAGAACCACCAACCGACCCACTGGAAGCTACTAGCAAGCTTTCTCACATACCCACACTGGATAAGCCCAAGACTAGACTTGAACCCAAGTGTAAAGAGGTGGGATGGCAGTGACTGGTAAAGGCCAGATCATGTCACTGTGTTATTACTTGTAGAAAATTGCCTTTATACAAATCCTAATGAAAGTTTTGGTACCAAAAAGGTCATAAAGATTGTGTACAGCTGAACTGGTTCAAAAAATCGATGTTCTGCAATACAGGAAAAAATTAAATCAAATGTCTCATTCTACAATACTCACATTCAAAGAATCAATCTGACAAAGAACATCAGTGGAATTTTTTACAGGTAATCAAAATCATAGCATGTAGTCTATAATATACCCCAGCACATTCATCCAGTTAAAATGAAGAATATTAGAGCAACAGTCTCATTAATTCATAAAAAAATGCAGACTCCAGTCTGCTGCTATGGAGATAAATACGCAACAAGTCTTTTAAAAACCTAACCTTATGAGATACCATTGTGCCTACATAAATGGGATGCAACGTAATATCATAAATTTCCCACATGGATATTTAATGCAGAGAAAATATTATGAACACGGAAACATTATGGTCCAAAATATCATTGCAAATTGCAGTATCCTGTTTCAATGCTGTTAAATAGCCCTCCGCAAGCAAAACCTAATACCATACAATTTAAAATGAAATGTAACCCAGGTGTATTGCTGCTTTCAATTTAATATCTGGGCTGTCCCCTTAAGAAAGTTTTATTTAGATGAATTTAGTGAGATTTAAACCCACCATAATAAACAAACACCAATAATATCATAATGTCCTTATCACCTGTATGTGTATAAGAGAGTTAGCTCCCTTTGTCTATGTTGAGATTTATCTCCATTTTGGAGGTGCATAGTCTTTCAGGATATGGTCATGCTAAAGTTAAAGTGTTATTCTACTTTTAGAATGATTACACCCATTAACTGGTAAGCAGACACCTGATATGCCAGGTAATAAATTTCAAGAAAATCGTGTTCTAGGCATGTTTTAGTAGTAACTTTCCTCCCACTTGGCATGACTGAATATGGACTCTGTAAGTGAATTTTTCTGCAAATTTTTTCTATAGGAGTGCACTTTTTGATGCATATAAGAGTATTAATTAAAATAAAGAAATTTCCATCAAAACTGGAGACTATCATCTTCAAATGATCTCCAGCATATTCCTATGAGGAGGACTGGTTCTCCAGCATCTGAAATAATGTAACCAACAACAAAATACAAAAAAAATTTAGAATAAAAAAATTACATTGGATTTCATATAAAGACAACTTTCACCATACCTGAATCTATTATCTTAATCTAGTACTGGCTGTAATCATATTGTTGCACGAATATTTCTTTCCATTAGTGTCTATAACCATTAACAAAACAAGGCAATCCCGAATCAAATTTGAAGAGATAACTAAAATTTTGCCCACACAACAGGCATGCCCATCAGTGTTGCACACTGGTCTCCAAGGGCAAGGGACACAGTGTCAGTCCCACAGTTGAAACACAACATTTTAGGACAAAAGAAAATAACAAATTAGTAAAGAAGTTTGTAAATATTGTCCTTTGACAACAAGTTACAAAAGCTAATGCAAATATTTGTAAAAAAAATGTTTCCAGGTTTGTGTTTGATTTACAATCAAAGAATTTCATGTATGTTACCACCTCTTTTAAAAAGGAAATGTACTCCTTCATGGTTCTCCAGTTCTGAAACATGTTCACAGCAGTGCTTTGGGAGTATTCAATTCTCTAATCTAGAACTGTTTGGAAGTATCAACCAATAATGCTGGGAAAAAGTGCACATTTCACTGCATGTCACAATACTGTTATGTATATTTAATTTATAATGTGTGTTTAACCTTCGTCCATGATTAAGGGTACAGTTTCTGTCTACCTCAATTTTGTTACACTTGTGAGTTATAAACAAGGTTTTATTGATATCTGAGTTCAGGGTCTAGCCTTATTTACAAAAAATGCAATGTTTTGAAAGCAAACTTGTGACCCACATCCTAGTCATTTTATTTATTGATTGTATCTTATGTTTTTATATTTATATCAGCTTTAAAAGTTCAGTCTGCAGAACTATTTAGTGTTGTGTTCAGATATAATCTGAGAGGTGGTTTATTTAAATTAATCATTGGAATTACAAAGTGCTCATGGACTACTACTTTGGGATTATTAAAGACTCATTCAAAGACATTCTGGATTATATCATTGTGGTACATCAAGACTATTGGTACATCAACTCTTCAATACTGGTACATCAGCACATTCAATATCAAAATTTATTTGGAACACTCTATACTTTTGGACTTGTGATAGAGCTTAATGTAAGTTTAAATATCTGCTCCGTATTCTTGAGAAAGTTATTTTTAATTTTACAAAACTTGTTGATTTTGCTTCTTTCTGTTATACTGTTTAAAACCATAAAGTCAAAACAATACCTTAAAAAAAATCTTAAAGAATTTGCTCATAGTCATTATAATAATAATAATAATAATAATAATAATAACAACAAGATTCAGCTAGGAAAATAAAAGCTACATCAATTTCTCTTAAAAAAATGAAAATTATTAACCATTAAAAGATCAGAGACCTTACCATCCTTTGGGAATGTATGCATTAAGCAGAGTAACATATTTTTCCTCTATTTTATAAAGACAAACAAAAATTTGAATGGAAACATTTTACGCCAGCAGCTGAAACTGATTAACGATTTAAATTATTTATTTAAGTCCAATATTTAGCAATCATACACCAAACTGCATGCCGTTTAACTTCTATTGGTTGCAAGCAAATTAAATGCATTAATGTTATATTTGTCTTCTTGTTGTTTCCACTGCAAAGAAATATAACTCACAAAGAAATCTGAAGATCTGGCAGAAGGATAATTCATTAGATGTGGAACATGCTTAAAAAATATATTCTAAGTCTTGTATTTGCTGATTGGAACATGTTGCTGCTGGTTTTACTGTTGCAAACTAGTTGTTGGAAAATACATCAGCCCAGACAACCGTTATTACTGTCCTAAAGTCTACCAACACAATACTGTTATGATCCATCAAACACAATTGGATTTTTTTTTATCTGCATTGCAGTAATGCAGTTCTTGTAAGTTGCAGTATGACACCCTGAGAGTCTTACTGCCACAATGGGGTCAGTTTCAGACAGTAAATTTTTGAGCTTACTTTTGCATATTTTGATGTCAGACCAATCAGAAAGTGTATTACATTTGCTTATTTTGATGTCAGACCAATTGGAAAGTGTATTACGTTTCCAGATGTGTTAGAACATTAATTATCTATTAATTTACTTATGAAACAATTTCTGCATATCCTTATTTGTCCAAATTTTTTAAAAAATATTTGCTAAGAATATATTACCATATGGACTGATTTTTTTTCATACCGCATCTTTAGCATGCAATTAAAACATAAAAATCCAAATTATTTACCTTGTTTTGAACATAGCTTTTAATTCTTTTAAAATCTTGCAATATTTGTTCTTAAAATTAGCTGAATTTTTTAATAAATCTTGCAATATTTGTTCTTAAAATTAGCTGAATTTTTTAATATATATATATATATATATATATATATATATATTTGTACATCCACAAAAACAAATGGATATGAAAAATTACATGAAATATGGTACTAATGTGTATGAAAATGGTACTGACAAATGTGTATGAAAAATGGTGCTGACAAATGTGTATGAAAAATTGCAAACAATACAGTACTTATTGTAACTTCTAGGAAGTAATTATATCATATATACTTGCATAGAAGCCATATCCAATTCCTAACAACAGAGATCCTGATTTGTCATTACAGAATTCTCAGACAAATCAGGGTCCATGTTGTTTTTCAAATGATTGAGCCTACCAAACAGCACATGTCATGGCAGATCTGGGTCTATGTAATTTACACTGGTTCTGACATAAATGAAAGTATACATGGTATTTATTTGCTACATTAGCCTCAGATAATTCCTTGTCAATTAAAAAGGAAAACCCATGGCTTAGGCCTTCTGACTCAGTTTGTCAATGTAACAAGATTCTGACATCCGGAAGGAAGTTGGGGAATGCTGAGAGACCAGTAATGTATAATTTCTTCCAAGAATTATCATCAGGGTTGGGTTACTGCTGTGTAAATGAGCTATTTTCCACACAGCCTCAGATGGACTTGTTCACAATGAACAAGCCTAGTCAATAATTCCAACTGTAAAGGGATGTCTATTCCATTAAAAGGGTATTACCTGACTGGGAATTAAAGGAATGATGGAAAGCAACTTCAAAGAAGCTTTTAAAAGATATATTGGAGAAAGCAGTTTCTTTCTCCATGATTACTGGAGCTGTATACAGGTTTGCATTTGTCTCCATTTATCAAGAGAATTTGTGCCCATCCAGAGTGTCAAAAAACAGCCAGAACTCAGTAAAATAAAATTCCGCAAGACTTTATTATACTGGAGTCCCCAGCAGATCCTGTTTATTGAAATTTTCTTGGCATCGATGCCCAAGGGATCTTCCATTATTGAAAGAGTATCTTTAGGCTTTTATGTTATGTTTCTATTAGTATCTCACTGTTGTCAGGCCATGTCAAGAGTCTTGTGTTTCTTGTCACATGCTTAAAAAAGTTGATTTGGTAGGTACGCTTTTTTTGTAACAAAAAGGTTTAATATATGAAATCATATATTCTTTACTAGTTTCACTCGTCAAACTGATGAACAACAAAGTATTCCAGATGGTGAATACCAAATACTGAAATGAAAACAAAAATCCAATGCAGATCCGATGTAAATATTTCCAGAAATAACATTTGCTCAAATATGTTTGTCAGAAAAAAAAATCAGAGTAAGTGGGATTTTAGAAGAGTCAGTCTGGTTGCATGAAATGGAGATTTTTAAAAAAAGAGGGCCATATTATTGTTTTTGATCTTGGTGTCACTTCGTTACTCTTTGCACATATTTTTTGATTTTAGTGAAAAGTATTTCTCTTCAAATAAAGAAAGTAGTTCACAGTATTAACAATGAGGTACAGTGACCCACAAGTCACCAGAGGTTAAATGTCTATGAAGAATCACCAACACATCCTATATACAACATTGACTCTTGATTTCAATAAAACTGCAGACTGGTTCACTTAAGGACTGGTTTCCTGTCAGTATTAATTTTTAAGACTGTGGATACACAACTACAGGAATGCTATCTAGCTTGTTACGTATATACACCTGAAAACATCATCATATAAAACACCTTCATTCTAAAGCTGTCCATGGAAGTCTAAGTATACCAACTCATAATGAATTATATATTTTACCATCACCATACATGCATTATAACAAGAATCATTACACAATGAAGGGACTTATATCGATAGATATTGCTGCAAAAAAAACCCCCAAAACAAATGCCTTACATAAACTTTTTTCACCTAAACGGCTATTCCCCCCCCCCCCAATAACTTAGAATCACATGTGGATGGAACTATAGCTCCTTTGTGTAGAAGTTCAGTGATTTCATTGGATATAATGGTTCTCTGCTCATCAGAAATGGGAATTTCTTTTAGAAAAATGGACTGGAAAGGCATGGAATTAAACTCTATTTTGTACCCCAAAACTGTTTACAAAATCAACGGATCACGAGTAACATTATTTCATACAGCAATACAGTGTTTAAGTTTTCCCACAGAACATACCTCTATAGATTTTAATTTGTGGGCTCATATGGGGGACTAGTATAGGCAGCTAGGTCTCCTTCCTCTATTGGAATTTTGGTATTGATACCTGTAGGTATTTTGAGCACTATAAGGTTGAGATCTAAATCTCGCATTCTGATTGAAACCTGAACCTCGTATGGGTCCACCGCCTCTAGCGTCTCGGCTCTATTGAAACCTCTGTAAATTTGGGCAAAATTTTGTTTTGCAAGTGCAAATCCAGTGTCACATCTTTTAACTTCCTTGGCCACATCATCCCCAAAAAGCATGGATTAACATTATAGGGGTATGCAAAATACAAAGACTGGAATATTTCCTTTTCAAATGTGGTCGAATCATATACCTCCTTCTGATGGAGACATGATATCGCACCTGACCCATAAGGGTAACAGCATCTGAAATTAGGGTCTTTGCTTCTTCATTAGTGGCAATCTGAAACTTCTGCTAATTGGACAACTGGCATAATGCCTGCAGCAACAGTACTGTGTATACCCCTAAAGGCTTTGTCATAAGAATGAATTCTTTTGCTAAGGTCATTCCAAATTTCTTGATTGACAACTGGGGGGCCCAACTTATCACAGTTTTCCAGGATCCTGTACATCTGTACAATTTCATCTGTTGCAGATAAAGAAGTGCATGTAGTATTAATCAGCTCTGCTAAGGATTTTATTGGTTCTCCTTTTTGGGGAGTTTTCCATTTGGGTAACTGCCACATATTATCAGCATTACTAGTAGAAATACAGTTGTAATCAGGTTGCAAAACATCAAACAATGCCCCATTTATTTTTCCACTCAAAGAAATTTGATTGAGTGGTCTATCTGTATCACCCTTTGCTGGCATAACATCAACATCGCTATATGGCCCTTCATTTTCAACCTCTACATGTAATTCAGATAAGCGTTCACCAAAAAGGGCATCAATTTCACTGTCAAAATTCTGCCATAACAGGCTGCATTTCATATTTCATTTAGGCCCAATTTTTTTTCTTCAAAAGCTCAATATCTGTTTCAGACAAGTTATTTATGTCTATGGGACTGGACTTCCTTGACTGTCTGACATTTTTTGCTATTTTGGTTGCCAGCCACTTTCTGAACTTTAGTCACAACAGACTTCAATTTTTTCTCTTTATTTTTCTGTTTTTGTGGCTTCTTAACTCCTCTCTCTTTTGAGGAACTTGCCTCAACTTCGCAAAAGGCTGCAATATCCTCAGGCCCAAAACCTGAAAAGTCTGAGTCGACTTCAAGGTCAGTAATTGAGAGGACTTTGTCCTCTTCAGTAGCCGTTACAAATGAACAAAAATAAACTATGACAAATAACATGTATAGCCTGGACTACATCCTAAGCTAGTTACAATACCACCTCAAGACCAAATACGCACCTATTATTTGAACTTACCGCTCCACTACAACGCCAGAATAACTATGAGATACCTTGTGGGTGGCTTGTTTATATAGCATACTTCAGGTGACACATCATGTGACCGGTAAAAAAGTTTCCTTTTCTTTGAAGAATGCCTGTTTCTGCCAATGACAGAGTAACATGCTATGTATACATGTGAGGCTGAAGGCTTTAAGGAAAATAATAGGAGATGGTAAATCAGTGTATATGGAAATAACAGATGATAAATCTGTATATGGAAATAACAGATGATAAATCAGTGTATATGGAAAATAATACATGGTAAATCAGCGTATATGGAAAATAATGATGGTAAATCAGTACATATAGAAATAATAGATGGTAAACAAATGTATACAGAAAATAATAGAGGGCAAATGAATGAATGTGGAAAATAATAGATGATAAATATGTGTACATTGTAAATAATGGTGAATATGTGTATATGTAAATTATTAGATGGTAAAAAAATGAATGTGGAAGAGAATAGATGGTAAGTAAGTGTACATGAAAAATAATAGATGGTAAATAAATGTATATAGAAATTAAGAGATAGTTTATAAGTGTACATTAAATATAACTGATGGTGAATATGTGTATATGGAAAATAATAGATGGTAAATAAGTGTACAAGGAAAATAGATCTTAAATAAATGTATATGGAAATGAATAGATGATAAAGAAGTGTACATGGAAAAATGGATGATAAATATGTGTACATGGAAAATAACAGATGGTAAATAAGTATACATGAAAAATAATTGGTGGTGAAACATGTATATGGAAAATAATAGATGGTAAATAAGTGTACAAGGAAAATAGAAGTTAAATAAGTGTATATGGAAATTAACAGATGTTAAATAAATGTATATGGAAAATAATAAATAGTAAATATGTGTAAATGGAAAATAATAGATGGTAAATATGTGTAAATGGAAGATAATAGATGGTGAAATAACAAATATATCACATCATTGTAACACTGTCCAAGGGAGCCATCAAAATGGACTACCTTCTAGATGAAGATGTGTTATAATACAATATTTTATCAATAAAATTACTATTAAATAATTAAAAGGGTTCCGTGACTGTATCCATTTTATAAAAGGGTCTACCTTAAAGTGAGGTTCCATACAGTGAGGAAGTATAGCATGATGGTAAATTCCACTGTCAACAAGTGCATATCAAGAATAAATACATACGGCATTCATTAATTTAAAAAAAAAATATATTTGTGTCAAGATCTTACAAGACGTGTACTATTAGTTTCTTTGGCATTTAAACTAAGATAAATAGTATATCTGTATCCTATCTGACCTGGTCTTTCTTCCATTTGTTTGTTTGCAGGTTTCAATTTTGCTTCCAACATGATGCGATGATCATAACCTATTGATCAAAAGCATCGAGTGACACATTATTAGTAAAACCTGGTGATAACGATCTCTATGTTTTTTGTGACTAATGATGGGTTCATGAATCAACAGAACACAGCTCAATTCATGGTGATTTCAGTATCCATGGTACTGTGGCCACTAAAAACCAATCTGATGCCTTGCAATCATGTCTATTATTTATTGGAATTATTTATTGGAAACCATTTCTGGAGCATACAATGAGAATCATAAAATATGGTAAATTGGTCAATAAAATAATAGATGCAAACTGCTGGTTTATCCAGGGAAGCCCAGCCATCATTATTGGTGATAAAAAGGCTGATCTGAGCTTGTTCAAACTATATTTACATGGACAATTTGTACAGATCAGTCCGAGTGGGAAAATAAAACATGAGGCTTTAGTGGGCCAAAGATGTCTACCTATCAGCCGAATTCAAGAGCAGTAGGTCGAGAAATCTGGAATGCTTTCTCTTAAAATTTCTTCCAATGCTGCCAATAACTATTTCAAGCTTTCTCTAGTTCTTGTATGCATGTGTAGGTACTTATGTGGGTTTAATGGCATCTTACTGACTATATGGTGCCAATTAAAAGTCAAGGTTTAAATATTTAAATATATACTTGAAGGTTCCACTAGTTCTTTTAAATATGCAAATATCAAAAACTGCAAACACCGATCGCCACAAAACAAAACAAGTACAGAAAGACAAACCCTTCCAATGAATGTAAGCATTACATTCAACAACTAAAAGGCAATGTAAAAATGTTTTATTAAATGTTAAAAAAAGGTTATTAAATTGTTTATGAGGAAAAGGATAAAATCCTTAAAATGTAGGTTCAAAATATTTTATCTAGATTTTGTCTCTCTATCCATATCTGATAGGAAATTAGCGTCATTTGTCCGATGCTGAAAGACCTCTATGCCAGAATGATTTGTGAAACAGTTGGTCAAATTCTGTTCAATGATTTTAAGATAAAGCTGTGAAAAAATATTTTTTGATGTTTAGTAACTACAACTGTATTCTGATAGTGAAATATCATCATGTTTATCAATCTGAAAGGAATTCAAGCTAGGATGCTTCTTGTCAAATTTCATCAAATTCTGTTAGGCATTTTTTTAAAATAGTTATTAAAAGTTTTTATTTTTAGCAGCAGCAGCAATATTTCATGACTGACATCATTTGTGTCCATTTGAAAGCCTTTTAATGCCAGAATGCTTTCTTTAAAGTTCAGACATATTCTGTTGAATAATTGTTCAGAACAAGTTTAAATGTTTTTCTAATTTTAATAGCCACGACCATATCTGAGTGCAGATCAGCATTATTTTGTATAAAATTTGTCCAACCTGGCCTGACAGTGAATCAGCATTATTTTGTATAAAATTTGTCCAACCTGACTTGACAGTGGATCAGTATTATTTTGTATAAAATTTGTCCTGACTTGACAGTGAATCAGCATTATTTTGTATAAAATTTGTCCAACCTGGCCTGACAGTGAATCAGCATTATTTTGTATAAAATTTGTCCAACCTGGCCGGACAGTGAATCAGCATTAATTTGTATAAAATTTGTCCAACCTGACCTGACAATGAATCAGCATTATTTTGTATAAAATTTGTCCAACCTGGCCTGACAGTGAATCAGCATTATTTGCAAAGAAATCTCATTTGTGACATGTTTGATTGAAATTGTACACCTGCCAGAACATCAGAACATGATGTGTCATGTAGGAAAAAAACATTGTCATGTTTAAAAAACACAATTTTCAGTGATGTTATGTTTTTTTTTAAAAATAGTCCATCCAAGAACTAATGTTATACTGGCTGAAAAGATTTACATGAATTCAAGAGAAGACCATTTCTTACTTTTAACAGTGAAGTGATGAAACCATCACTGATATTAAAATAGCTCAAATGCAAATATAAAAGGAATCTAAATCAATTGAATTCCGAAAGTGTAAAAAAGTCAAAATAGGTGCTGTGGTGGACATATTGGCAGATAGTCAGATAGTGATAACAAGATTCTCAAGATGGTCACTTCAGTGGCGATATTAGATACCTGAGCTGTCTCATCTTCGCATAGAACCAACTAGACATCCTAAGAAGTCTTTCAGTGAAAACCCCATGCTGACCATCTGTTTTGGAATGGTAGCGATCACAAAATTTTCAAGATGGAAACCGGCAGCCATAGTAGATGTGGAAGTTACACCCAATTCATTTAGGATCAACAAGACATCCATCAAATGTCAAAGGGTGAAAAAGCCATAGCAATATAACTTTTCATTCAGGAAGAGTAATGATAGCTTAGGTGGCTATATTGGACATCAGACTGGCATTATTCAGCAATAACTAGGTATCATAAGAAGCCTTGTAGTGTATGTTGATATAACCACCAATTCTGGTGAAGTAGCAATACCCAAATGTTCAAAATGGCCACCATGGTGGCCATATTGGAGATAAAATTCAAACCATTTTCATTTAGGACCAACAATTTTTCTGTGAAAACCTCATTCTGATATGACCATCGACTAAGGAAAAGAACCAATAACAATACTTTCAACATGGCCACTGTCAGTCATACTGGATGTCCAAGGAGCACCAGTTTCAAACAGGACTGACTAGACCATTAGATGAAAATGTCTGTAAAGTTTCATGGCAATCCTGTAAGTGTTTAGGAGAAGCAACAATAACAGTCTTGTGTTAATGGATGCATGGATGATGAACAACAGACAATCCCATAAGCTCTCCTGGTCTATGACTTGCATAGCTAATAACTGCACTACATTAAGGCAATGGGTCAAGAGATTTCTTCAGCCTGAAAAACACTCTGAAATTCATATATGCTTGCTTAGGAAAGTGACAAAGCTGAAACAATATATTCTCAATCCAACAGAAACAAACAAAAAAGCCATGTAAACCAAGTGAAGCTTTGGAAAAGGATAGAGAGATGAATGGATGGTTGGATCCAGGATGGATGCACTGAATGAAAGATTCTCCTCTATCCATGAAAATAAATGCATGAAACTGGAGCAAGAAAGACACTTGTACAAAATCCTAAATGGTGACATATTATATACATGTCTAATAGCAGAAATATACCAGAGTTACTCAACAATACTGATGGCCCTACATAATATTCAGGAATCTAAGAATCTAAGATCATTTCTTCTTCTTAACTGCTGAGTACTGAAGCCATCTCTGATATTCTTGAGAAACTCCAACATACTAAATTTGGTAACGAACAAAATTCTTTGTCATGGCCAATGACCTTAAACCTGATATCATGGATGAAAATCATTCAACTTATCTTAGACATTTATGGATAGAAAGTCATTCAACTTGTCTCAGACATTCATGGATAAAAAATCATTATCTTGTCTCATACATTCAAGATATAGAAAATCATTCAACTTGTCTCAGATGTTCATGGACAGAAAATCATTCATCTTGTCTCAGACATTCACAGATAGAAAATCATTCAACTTGTTCCAGACAGCAATGGATAGAAAATCATTCCACTTACATCATTCAAAGTATTAAAAATCTTTCAACTTGTCTCAGACATTTAAGGTACAGAAAATCATTCAACTTGTCTCAGACATTCAAGGTATACAAAATGATTTAACTTGTCTTAGACATTCAAGGTATTGAAAATCATTCAACTTGTCTCAGACATTCAAGGTATACAAAATCATTCAACTTGTCTCAGATATTCATGGATAGAAACTCATTCAATTTGTCTCAGATATTCAAAGTAATGAAAATCATTCAACTTGTCTCAGGCATTCAAGGTATAGAAAATCATTCAACTTGTCTCAGATATTATGGATAGAAAATCATTTGACTTGTTTCAGACATTCAAGGTATCGAAAATCATTCCACTTGTCTCAGATATTCATGGATAGAAAATCATTCAACTTGACTCAGACATTCAAGGTATAGACAATCATTAAATTTGTCTCAGATATTCAAGGTAATGAAAATCATTCAAGGATTAGAAAATTATTTAACTTGTCTCAGACAGTCAAGGATTAGAAAATCATTTAACTTGTCTCACACACTGAAGGTATACAAAATCATTTAACTTGTCTCAGACACTAAAGGTATTGAAAATCATTCAACTTGTCTCAGACATTCAAGGTATAGAAAATCATTCAACTTGTTTCAGACATTCAAGGTATTGAAAATCATTCAACTTGTCTCATTCATGGATAAAAAATCATTTGACTTTTTTCAGACATTCAAGGTATACAAAATCATTCAACTTGTCTCAGACATTCATGGATAGAAAATCATTCAACTTGTTTCAGACATTCAAGGTATTGAAAATCATTCAACTTGTCTCAGATATTCAAGGCATTGAAAATCATTCAACTTGTCTCAGACATTCATGGATAGAAAATCATTCAACTTGTTTCAGACATTCAAGGTATTGAAAATTATTCAACTGTCTCAGACATTCAAGGATTAGAAAATCATTTAACTTGTCTCAGACATTCAAGGATTAGAAAATCATTTAACTTGTCTCATACATTCAAGGTATAGAAAATCATTTAACTTGTCTCAAACATTCAAGGTATACAAAATCATTTAACTTGTCTCAGATATTCAAGGTATTGAAAATCATTCAACTTGTCTCATTCAAGGTATACAAAATCATTTAACTTGTCTCAGACACTAAAGGTATTGAAAATCGTTCAACATGTCTCAGACATTCAAGGTATAGAAAAATTATTAAACTTGTTTCAGACATTCAAGGTATTGAAAATCATTCCACTTGTCTCAGACATTCATGGATAGAAAATCATTTGACTTGTTTCAGACATTCAAGGTACTGCAAATCATACAACTTGTTTCAGACATTTAAGGTATAGAAATCATTCAACTTGCTTCAGATGTTCAAGATACTGAAAATCATTAAACTTGTCTCAGATATTCAAGGTATAGAAAACCATTTAATTTGTCCCAGATATTCAAGGCATTTATTAGACATGTCCATGAAATTTGTTATTATCATGCCCACAAAACAATTCAACTATAAACATGAGTAAAGACCTTTGACTTTGGAATCAATGTCAGAAAGCTATGAACTTGTTCACTGGAATGCTAAATACAAAATTCACTTGACATGGGATTGAAACAAATTGAAGTAGCAGGTATGAATTTTAAAGGAAAAAAGGAAGTGTATGGGTTTTCCTCAAAAATGGGGTTGAGGGGGTTGCAAAAAGGAGCTGGTTGTTATGGAAGATTTAGATGGGTAAATGATCTGGCCAACAGCATTTATAGAATGCCCTACTTGTGTATGTACAAGCCATTGTGTTAATATGCATTTATAGAATGCCCTACTTGTGCATGTACAAGTCACTGTGTTAATATGCATTTATAGAATGCCCTACTTGTGCATGTACAAGTTACTGTGTTAATATGCATTTATAGAATGCCCTACTTGTGTATGTACAAGCCATTGTGTTAATATGCATTTATAGAATGCCCTACTTGTGCATGTACAAGTTACTGTGTTAATATGCATTTATAGAATGCCCTACTTGTGTATGTACAAGCCATTGTGTTAATATGCATTTATAGAATGCCCTACTTGTGCATGTACAAGTTACTGTGTTAATATGCATTTATAGAATGCCCTACTTGTGTATGTACAAGTCATAGTGTTAATATGCATTTATAGAATGCCCTACTTGTGTATGTACAAGTCACTGTGTTAATATGCATTTATAGAATGCCCTACTTGTTCATGTACAAGTCACTGTGTTAATATGCATTTATAGAATGCCCTACTTGTTCATGTACAAGTCACTGTGTTAACATGCATTTATAGAATGCCCTAATCGTGTATGTACAAGTCACAGTGTTAATATGCTAAAGAAAGTACACAAATGCAAGCAGCAACCTTGGGCTTAATTCCAAGGTCAGCTAGATCTGGTTTTCCAAACTCCTTCACAAAAGCTGCACATATGAGTGAAAGATATTCAAGAAGGCAACTATGGTGCTGTGTTGGAAGTCAAATGAACACCATTTTCATTCAGAATCAGCAACATCTTGCTTTAATAATATTTTAGTGAAAACCCCATCATGAGAAAAAGCCATACAAAGATTTATAAGATTGCCATCAAAGCATTTTCAAGATTATATATCACCACCATTTTAAAACAAAACTAACTATATACTGCAAAAACAAAGGCTGATTTGTTTTTGTCAAATGTTATTATGTCCATATTTTTAAGACCAGTAGCTGTAGAGTTTTGTTTGTTAAATTCTAGGGGGTCAACTCACTGGCATTGTTTTCACTGATGACCAGCTACATATAGAAAGAAGTGTTTTAATGAAAACCCCATGTCAGTAAAACTATCCTTTCATAAGGAGTAGTGAGAATAAGATTCTCAAAATGTCAACCATTGATCAGAACCATTTAGATTTGGGACCAACCAGGTATCAAAATAAGCCTTTTGCAAAACCCATGATGTCCATATGATCATCCTCTTAGGAGTAGGAACCAGATTTTTATGATGGTCACCAGTGGTTATATTGGATGTCTAAGGGGCATCATTTTCATTTAGGACATGCAAGCCACCGTAACAACACATTCAGAGAAAACCCATGTCAATAAGACCACCCAATCAGTAAGAATAGCAGTAACAAGAAGTTCATGACAGCTGCCATTCCAGGCATTTTGGCCATCAGAATGAAACCATATTACTTCAGGCTTGATTAGACATCATGAGTAGACTTTTATTGTGAACCCCATGTCAACATGACCATTCATTCCACAGCAATAAGCAATAACAAGATTTTTCCATTGTGACCACACTGGATGACAGAGAGGCATCATTTTCATTTAGGACCAACAAGACATCATATGAAGTCTTTCAGCGAAACTCCATGTTGATATAACCATCTGTTCAGGAACACCTGTGATAACATGACTTTCAAGACAGTTATTGTGGTGGTCATACTGGATATCCAAGTGGAACCATTTTCATTTAGTATCAAATTGACCTTGCAATAGAAGAGTGTGTAAAGTTTCATGGCAATTCTCCAGGCTGTTTCAGATGAATAATAATCACAAATGGACAATGAACTGATGACGAAGAACAGGCCGTCCCATAAATTCTTCTGGTCAATGACCAAAAGAGCTAAAACTGGGGTTATGAAATGCAATACTCACCAGGATGAAGTGCTGCTACGACTTGAGGGACTGCGAACCTGCTGTTCAGAGACACTACTGACTCGGGAGGCAGCATGGAGTGGTTCCGGTTTCTCTGAGGATTTGCTCTGCATACGCTGTCGACATAGGTCCTGAACAAAAGGAATCCATTTACTATAGTAATTGGTATTCATAGGTCAAAGACTGTATAGCTCCTATCCATAAGAAATCCATTTAACATTGGTACTAATAATTACTGGTCAATGATTTAATTGATTTACTATTTATATCTTTACTATTTATATCGGTATTTATAGGTCAGAGACTGCATAGTTCCTAGGCACAAGGAACTGATTTACTATTTATATTGGTATTTATAGGTCAGAGATTGAACCTCAAAAGTTTGATGTGCTTTCTTATCCATGGTACCAATGAAGTGCAAAGACATCAGCAACTGATAAATGTACTGGTTGAGTTGGGGTAACACAAGGTTCATAATATCAAAATTCACAGACTTTTAAAAGGCTTCTCAAAGCTGGGCTATTCAAGACAACAAATAAATACCATAAGTTGCTAACTTAAACTGGAACTGAACTTTTTAAAACTCTGAATTCAAGTTATGCACCTTTTTTTCATAATCAAATATTTGTAGTCATATATTGGTTGATGATGAAGCCTTCACCACCAAGGTCTTAAAGTAAAAATAACTAATTATATATATATATATATATATATATATATATATATATATACACATACTGCACAATATTGAAATTCAAAGACATCTCAAGGCAAGAATTAAGTTCTGGACTTTTCAAAATATTCCTTGAAATTCAAGGACCTATCAAAACTGCACAGAACAGGATATGGATAGTTATGCAGGTGTAGAAAAGTCCATGACCCCTGTAGCTTAATAAAACTTTAAAACTAAGCTTGGGAACTCAAATGACTCAAAGCCCAGCTGGACAATTAGCTTGTGCCAGAAACTATCTCATATAAAAACATTTGCCTTCATGCAAAATCAATATAATGCATTCTCTACATGAAATGACAAATGAAAACACATATTTTAGCATTTATTCTCACATAATTTGCAAGAACTACAATGCCACATTGTAAATAATTCAGTAATTATGATGGAATTACATTAAAAATTTAAAGTAGGTTAAGCAGATGTTTCTGTTGGGGAATCAAAAATTTGTCACTACTGTTATCCAAGGGCAAAAATTTAATTTGAAAATTGTTCTACTCCAATCTGCATTTTAGTTGTGCAGCACCTGCATTTTCTTTTAATACTTTTGGAATTCAATTGATTTAGATTCCATTTATATTTGCATTATATTAAGCATCATTTGTATAAATCTTGAAGGTGTTTAAGTGAAGATACTTTCTCTCAAATTTGGTCAAAGTCTGTCAAATGGTTATTTAGAAATGTTTAATATATTTAGTAAACGCAGCCATATATGATAAAAGATTGACGTCATTTGCACAAACATATAAGCCCTTCGTGCCAGAATACTTTCTGTAAAATGTATAAAATTTCCTTTAGAGTGGTTTTTGAGAAGACATTTTAAAAGATTTTCCATACTTGGTAATGGTGACCATCTTTGATTGTGAGACAGTAAGAATTGCGTATAATTGAAAGACACTAAATACCAGAATGCTGTCAAATTGGGTCTTACTCTGCTGAGCAGTTTCTGTTAAGTCATTCAAGTTCTTAATTATTTTAGTAACTGTGGCCAAAAACTGGCCATATCTGACAGTGAACCAGCATCATTTGTTCAAGATGAAAGAACTTCATGCAAAGGTGCTTTCTGCCAAGTCTGGTCAAATTCTAAAGATTGGTTTTGGAGAGGTTCTATACAGGTTTTCTCTAAAGCCAAGTCAAATTCTCATCTGCAGCTTTTAAGAAATAGTTTAAATGTTTTCCATTTGTAGTAATGGCTGCCATATATGACAGCAGACTGGTATAATTTGTAAAAATTTTAAGGGTCTTATAATGCCAGGATGCTTTCTCTCAAATATGAAACAAATTTTGATTAGCCATCTGGAAAAGAGGTTATTTAAAGGTTTTCTGTTTTTGTAATGGTGTCCTTATTTGATGGCAAATCAACATCCTTGCAAAACATAAAAGGTCATGATGTCAGAATGCTCTGTGCTAGTCTGGTTAAAATTGGTCTGGCAGTTTTTGTGAAGCTGAAAATAGCAACTGATGAATATCAGCTGCCATGCGACTCCAGAAGTGCCATACCTTAAAAAATTACTGGAACTCAATAGACTGAAGGCAGTTATGTATGATATAGTACCAAATATTTTCTAATTAATGCCCCACTTTAATTAACACCACACTCCCCTTTTTTAAGAACAGAAACTTTAAAAGATGCAATGAAAGACCTGTGCTTTTCAGTACCCATCTGCTTCAGATCCATGATCATAACAAAATGCTGCAGCAGTGTCAGATGATCACACTGTTACATTGTATACATCAAAGTAAAAATTACCAAAGTCAAGGCACATATGTAGTGTTAAACATCATGCAATAGCTGGGTGGCAAGTTTAAAGACTTGCTAGTCCTACTTCAACCAGCTGCAGTGTGGGGAAAATGTGTTGATCAATTGATCATTTTAACTGAGCTGATTTAACAATGACTGAATTCAGTGGGAGAAAGAGCCCCCCAGATGTACAAGTGATCATTATAACAGTATATCAAAAGAAATAACTTTAGCTTTCATTATTGTGCTGTAATAAATGCACCCACCTCCCTTTGGAAAATGTAAAGACTCTAGGGACGTTAATTAGGGAATATACGATACGTATGAATTACTGAAATGAAACAACTAGTGAAAGATTCAGTGTTTAGATGATTCTGAAAGGTCCATGTTCATAATTTTAATTCTGAATAAAGCTACATATGGTCCAAATGTCCAGAATCGGCAGTTCAAGTTTCTTGCTCACGAAGTTTTTAAATTACATGGCCAAAATAGCAATCTGTAAACAAAATAGCATGTCATAAGATCAGTCAACAGTTCATTGGAATTGCGTGTGTGCAGTAACTGATAAACTGTACTGACAGCTGGCTGTAGAGGTTGACAAAGCTTGGCCAGTTGATGATGCATCTGATTCATCAATTGGAATATAATGGATTTTTGCTATTCAGCTAAATAAGGCAGTAAACCAGTCAGTGGTATAAATATGAGCCTAAAGTAGACTGACATTATTTCAATACAATATTTCTGACACTGTTCACCATACACTGCTTTCTGGTACAGGTCTAACAATTAAATGATTAGAAAACAGCAATGCAATATGAAAGTTAATGCATTCAAGAAAATAGAATGAATTCCAGTTGGGAAAAATCCTAATTGAAAGCAGGCTGACTCACAGATTGATATGAAAGTATTATGAGTAAAATGTGTAAATTGGCTCTCCACAGTCATTAGGGAAATTCAGATTAAAGTCAATCAAACTATACTCTTTAATGAGAGTAAACCAGGCCTTTTGCATGTGAATAAAGTGTGGTGTAAGCATACAAGTGACAGGCTGCACACATGTAGGGGTGGGGTAGGGAAGGGTAAATTTGTAATCTCCATAAAAGAAATTTGTTTAAAAAATATCTAAATACAACAAATTCTGCAATTCGATGCTTTTATTTTCCCCCATTCCTTTCACTATTTACAATTAGAAAATAATTTCAATAATGATTAATTCTCACACCATAACTAATGGTTTGGGAATCTTAAATGATTCAACTCAAGTCTTATATTTTTTCTTAGCAAAAATGTTATATTTTACCAAATAAGAACTCTGCAGAGGAAACAAGGTAACTGGAACTTAAAAATGAGGTCACTATAAACTCCTTTTCCTGTGATGAGCCTTACCCTTCACAATGAATATATCAATCAAGTTTCATAACCATGCATACAACAATGTCTGTGAAGCTGAGCTAATTCAGACGCATGTTGATGCCTTTGCCAACACCACCAACACTGCAGAAAAAAATTATACTATTTGTCTCCTGTATACTTAACAGTCAAGACAAACACTAGTCAAGACCTACATTGTTTGCAGTTAGACTCAACTTATAAGCATGTAAAGTATTATATCTTTTACCCAAAAATAAATTGTATTTTAATTCATTATAACATAAATCAGTTTGTGTAATTTTCAGATGGCAGCCAAGAAAATACAGTGTGGTATTTTTCTGGTAATACCTGGCATTCCTGAATTTGAGTTACAAACCAGAGATTTTTTTTGAAAGGGTACTCAGGAGTAAATGTTGGACCCTAATGTCCAAATCAAAATGAAAAAAGTTTTTCTCCTTAATAATAATAATAATAATAATAATAATAATGACTTTATTTAAAGAGGGTAACAAAATTATCAAAGAACTAATCTACCTTGGGAATGTCAATTTGAATCTAACTATAAACTATCTGTATTGTCTGCAAATTGTTATTCCCTCTTAGTTTATTGTACTTCATTAATTTAACTTTAAATAAAAATATTATTGTCTGTTTATCTGGCGCATGGAACTTGTATTATAAAGACTAGAAGTATGTACAAATACAAGAGACCTACCACCTTATTCTAAGCCTGCCATATTATTTAGCTCCAAAGTTACAAACTCAACATTCTGAGCTCAAACAATTTTTTATAATGACCTTAATTCTTTGTGAGGATGGATGTACAGATGGACACAGCTTCCATATCAAGCTTCAATATGGTGACTTTGACAAAGTCAGATGAACATCATACTTTGTGGCTCCAATTATTTCTATACCTTAATACGAATAATGTTACGACAAATTAGAGAAAATCTGGTACTAATTAAGTGATGATTGTCCATTCATGACCACTGCAAATGACAGAAAGCAAGATGGGTCGAAGTTCATTTTTGTCACATGCAGCATGAACTTAATTCAAATCAAATTGGAACTGCAACAAGAAAAATGAATTGGTAACACAATGACTAACTGCTGTCTGGGGACAATTTGCACAAATCTTGTGTGAAATGCTTGCAAATATATTACCATACAACTAGAATTCAATTTGTGCTAATTTGCTTGTGGGAACCAAATCCAGCATTGCTAATACAGACTTGGTAATCCAAGACGCCTTAGGCCATTTCTGAGCAATTTTACTTGAATATTTGTATGCATGACATCAAACAAGTCATGGAATCCAGTTACGATGTGGTTGTATGCCAAGTACAGAAACACAATGTTGCTATGTGACAATAATGTAAATGATATTTATGCAAATATTTATGCAAATATTTATGCATAGGGTTTAACTGCACATCGGCACAATTCTGGCTATACAGTGCTAAACAGAAATTAAGTACAATTCTGGCTATACAGTGCTAAACAGAAATTAAGTATGTAGTTAAAAGTCTTAAAGTATTACTTGAATCTCTAGGAATGCAAACCCTTCTGCATACAAGTATACATGTAAACCCTTCTGAAGACAAGTATACACGTAAACCCTTCTGTAAACCCTTTTGAATACAAGTAAACATGTAAACCCTTCTGAATACAAGTATACATGTAAACCCTTCTGAATACAAGTATACATGGGCAAACTCACCAGTAAGAGTGATGTATGTAAGGTGAAGTTGTTTGCATTTAAAACATGCATAATGGAGAGACTGTTGGCATATCTTTATGCTACTTTGATGTAATGTGGCTGACATTTCTTTGGATATTGTACTTTTGGAAATTGTAAATGATCTTAGCATACTGCCAATAAAATGACTGCTCCCTTGTTCTCAAAAAAGTCAGCCTGAATTTGTCTAAAGTACATTCTCTTTAGCGGCTGTTAAAATAGGGAAAATGAATTCTGCCAGACTAGACAATACCAGCTTCTGAAAGTGCAATGAATGATGTAATGTGGCAAATTTTGAAGACTTATTGAAACTTAATGTGAATAAATTGTGCATTGAAGTTAGCTTAGTCAAGCCAAAAGGTCTTGAGAAAGTTCAGATATTTTCTTATTTCATCTCTGAAACTTAAAAGGGTCTACGTTAAGCTTCAGCAGAATTTGACCGAGTCATCGCAATGGTATAGTGACACAGCGTACATAGAATTAAAACCTTATCAGTCGGGAGAGGACTTTATGTCAAATAATTGATCTTCAAAGGAAAGCTAATTGCAGCATATTTTAGGCTGGTGAAATCTGATGAAAGACGTGATTTCTGGGCAGAATTTTAAGAACAGTTACTTCCGATTGGTCAGTAAAGAATTAAGGCGTACACTTTGGGAGACTAGAATTTAGGGTACCAACTTGCTCAGAATTCTTCAGTTCGACTCTTGCCTTGTGAGAAGACTAAAGGTCTAACTCCGTGGGAACAATAGAATTGTGTTTCCCTTGTTAACGAAGAAAGGTCAGATAGCTGTCTTGTAAAAAAAACGACAGGCTATATAGATTTGACACAAGAATGTGTGGGGAGAAAGAAGAACAGCATTAAGGTACGCAATTTTAGTTTCAATATAATATTCTATTTTCATTCGTTTGTTTTACGCAATTTTAGTTTCAATATAATATTCTATTTTCATTTGTTTGTTTATGTAAATGTGTTTGATATGCTTATGATCCATGCTATGTCTCGATTATTCAAGTTCATAGGGATCTGTTGATGAGAGTTGTATGCAATTCATTTATTAATTTTACAGTTAGTTCATTGATAGAATTGACGGATTGCATGCAATCAGATATTCAATGTGCAGTATTTTCATAGGGATTTATGATGTAACCCAAAGAATGTTCAAATATGCAGTATTTCACAGAGATTTATGACTTAATCCTAATATGCAGATGTGTCATATTTTTTTATGGTTACATAAATTGATTTCCTGTGTAGGATGATATTGTTATCGTGAGTTAATGACAATTGTATATTTATATATGATTTCACAATGCTTAAATGATCTTGCAGGTTATTGGTTATTGTAGCTAGATTTAGTGAATATTATGCCATAAGTAATTGAACATTTATCTTAGTGAACACGAATTGACTAGTCAGATGTAAAGAAGACATGTAGTAATGTATGCTGGTATATATGGCTGTATGTGTCTGTAGAGAACACGTGGTAATTTCTAATCAATTGCCATGCGGCGAGGGCAATGAACTTCAAGCTAAGGTCATTTGTGCAACTATAGCAAGTATCTTACCAAAATACAGGAATTTGTAAGGGCTGTTATTTGTTAAGATCACATTATGTCAGAATTTGTGCAGTGTGAATCGCCAATCTGAACACAAACAAAGAGATTTTATATACATATATACAAATAATTGTTGGAAACATAACTAGCTCTCGTAATACTCTCGTATTTAAGGAAATGGCTTTATACTCTGAGAGAGAGAGAAAGGGAAAAGGAGGAGATAAGTAAAGAAAAACCCGATGAGTCATGGGGAAATCTGCATCTAAGAGAGGTCGGAATAAACAGGGGTCAGAAAGAGGACCAAAGCGCACGTATTAGACGTGGAAACAAGACGAGAGGAGACAGACGCCAGGTGATGCAGTCAAGCGTGGAATTCAACTCAGAATTCACTACTCGTAATATGATGTAAATTGAACACTGCAACTAAATTCTATCAATATGAATCCGTTGGATTGAAAGTGAAATTTGGTCATGTATTAATTGAAAGTGAAATTTTGGTTATGCATTAATTGATTACATTTATTTTAGGAAACCTGATGTATTAATTGAAAGTGAAATTTGGTTATGTATTAATTGATTAAATTTATTTTTATTTATTGAAAAGGGGGCTCGTAGTTGTTATTTCTTTTAATAACCTTGCTCAGCTATCTGTTAATGTTCCATCTATCGGTCCACACTGGGCAATAACACCATGGGAGGTCATTCCCTAGCTAATGAATGCCAAATCAATTAAGGAGGCTTTAATGTTTAAAGTCCCCGTTACAAATGAATTACCAAATATATAAAATGTAAAAAAAGTTATCAGCTCTTCTTTTTACAATTTACCTTTGAAGATCAGGAAGTGAGAATGACCAAGTGGAGCTATCACTTTTTTGAAAGGTGCACATCTGGACTAAGGCCAAGCTGTATACTCTATAACCCATATTACACCCATCAATCATACACCAAAATAAAGGGAATAAAAGGTTCTTTGAACAATACCTAAGATATACAAGGTCTTTTTTAAATACCCAGTATAACCAGTAAGGAAACCCAGGGAAATTCTTTTTCTTTAAAATTCTAACCCTATGCAAAATACAAAACTGTAGAGTGCCACCTTAAAACAAATATAAAAATTTATGCAATTATTTTTATTATTTTCATATCATTATGTATGATGTCCTGAATAAAATGGTACATCAACATTGATTTTATGCATGAAAATAAGCTAATTATGCTTATTTTGCTCTTGCTTATAAAATTTGCCATGAGGCATGTTTGTATGAGTAGTGACCTTAATTATGGGGAAATTAGAAGTCTTAGAATATAGGAGCAAAGTCAACTTAAATTTAAAACTGTTGCATTAAGTAAAAGAAATATATAGTGAAAATGTTTCTTTTCATTTATTTGCAATGAAATTAAAAAATAAATGATAACAAAGCAAACTGACTTTCTTCCATATTAAACAATAAGCAAATATTTTACCTTTTGACCTTTATGAACCTCATCTGTTGCATCCCTTTTCAAACTAAAATTTATTGTTGACATCTCAGGAATAATTATGGCTAGTTTCATGTTCCTGTCTTTCAGCATAACACTGGTTGCAATGTTGACAAAATGTAATGTGCATTTTTAAAATAGCTCACTTTTTATCATAAGTGAGGGGGGCTGTACTTGTTTGAGACTCTGACACTAATAAATACTGTTCTGTGGGGGAAATACAGGAGAATTATTCAAAAGGACTGTTTTGATGCCTGTGACTTAAATATTTCAGCCATACAATCAAAATTAAATCATACAATAATAATACCTATGTGCTCTTTAAGGGGGTGCTCACCAGTTATTATGTACTTTTGAGACAGTGATGTATGTAAGGTGAAGTTGTTTGCATTTAAAACATGCACAATGGAGAGAATGTTGGCAAAACTATATGCTACTTTGATGTAATGAGGCTGACATTTCTTTGGATATTGTACTTTTGGAAATTGTAAATGCTCCCATGTGCTCAAAAAATCAGCCTGAATTTGTCTAAAGTACACTATCCTTAGCAGCTATTAAAACAGGGAAAATAAATGTTGCCAGACTAGACAATCCAGCTTCTGGAAGTGCAATGAACGAATTAATAAATATATAAAAAGTAAAAAAAGTTATCGACTCTTTTTATACAATTTACCTCTGAAGTTCAGGAAGAGAAAATGACCAAGTGGAGCTAGCAGTTTTTTGAAAGGTGCACATCTGGACTAAGGCCAAGCTGTATACTCTATAACCCATATTACACCCATCAATCATACACCAAAATAAAGGTAATAAAGGCTCTTTGAACAATACCTAAGATATACAAGATCTTTTTTTTAAATACCCAGTATAACCAGCGAGGAAACCCAGAGAAATTCTTTTTCTTTAAAATTCTAACCCTATGCAAAATGCAAAACTGTAGAGCGCCACCATGTAAACCCTTTAAATAAAAAAATACATGTAAACCCTTCTGAATACAAGTACACATGTAGACCTTTCTGAATACAAGTAAACACGTAAACCCTTCTGAATATAAGTATACATGTAAACGCTTGGATACAAGTAAACATGTAAACCCTTCTGAATATAAGTATACATGTAAACCCTTGGATACAAGTAAACATGTAAACCCTTCTGAATATAAGTATACATGTAAACCCTTGGATACAAGTAAACATGGAAACCATTCCGAATGCAAGTAAACATATAAACCCTTCTGAATACAATTATTCAAGTAAACCCTTCTGAATACAAGAATACATGTAAACCCTTCTGAAGACAAATACACATTTAAAACCTTTATGAATACAAGTAAGCATCTAAATCCTTCTGAATACAAGTAAGCATCTAAACCCTTCTGAATACAAGTAAGCATCTAAACTTTTCTAAATACAAGTAAGCATCTAAACACTTCTGAATACAAGTAAGCATCTAAACCCTTCAGAATATAAGTAAGCATGTAAACCTTTCTGAATACAAGTATACACGTAAACCCTTCTGAATACAAGTATACATGTAAACCCTTTTGAATACAAGTAAACATGTAAACCCTTCTGAAGACAAGTATACATGTAAACCCTTCTGAATACAAGTATACATGTAAACCCTTCTGAATACAAGTAAACATGTAAACCCTCCTGAAGACAAGTATACATGTAAACCCTCCTGAAGACAAGTATACATGTAAACCCTCCTGAAGACAAGTATACATGTAAACCCTCCTGAATACAAGTATACATGTAAACCCTCCTGAATACAAGTATACATGTAAACCCTCCTGAAGACAAGTATACATGTAAACCCTTCTGAAGACAAGTAAGCACTTAAACCCTTCTTAATACAAGTAAGCACTTAAACCCTTCTGAATACAAATAAACATGTAAACCCTTCTGAATACAAGTAAACATGTAAACCCTTCTGAATACATGTAAACATGTAAACCCTTCTGAATACAAGTAAGCATCTAAACCCTTCTGAATACAAGTAAACATGTAAACCCTTCTGAATACAAGTATACATGTAAACCCTTCTGAATACAAGTATACATGTAAACCCTTCTGAATACAAGTATACATGTAAACCCTTCTGAATACAGGTAAACATGTAAACCCTTCTGAATACAAGTATACATGTAAACCCTTCTGAATACAAGTAAGCATCTAAACCCTTCTGAATACAAGTATACATGTAAACCCTTCTGAATACAAGTAAGCATCTAAACCCTTCTGAATACAAGTATACATGTAAACCCTTCTGAATACAAGTAAACATGTAAACCCTTCTGAATACAAGTATACATGTAAACCCTTCTGAATACAAGTAAACATCTAAACCTATCTGAATACAAGTATACATGTAAGAGGGAGCTCACCAGTTATTATGTACTTTGAGAGAGTGACATATGTAAGGTGCTTTGCATTTGCAACATGCACAGTGGAGAGAATGTTGGCATACCTATCTGCTACTTTGATGTAATGTGGCTGACATTTCTTTGGATATTGTATTTATGGAAACTGTACATGATCTAAGCACACTGCTAACTAAAATGACTGCTTCCTTGTGCTCAAAAACTCAACCTGATTAGTGTGAAGTACACTCTCTTTAGTACCTATAAAAATTGGGAAAATGAATTTTGCTCAACTAGACAATACCAGCTTCTGAAAGTGCAATGGATGAATTACCAAATATATAAAAGGTAAAAAAAAGTTATGGGCTCCTTTTTTTTAAAATTTACCTCTGAAATCCAGAAACTGAAAATGACCAAGTGGAGCTAGCACTTTTTTGAAAGGTGCAATCTGATGTAAGGCCAAGCTGTATACTCTATCACCCCTATTTCACCCATCAATCATACGCCAAAATAAAGGGAATTAAAGGTTCTTGGAACAATACCTAAGATAGACAAGGTCTTTTTTAAACAGCCAGTATAACCAGTGAAGAAACCCGGAGAAAGTCTTTTTCTTTAAAATTCTAACCCTATGCAAAATACAAAACTGTAGAGTGCAACCTAAACCCTTCTGAATACAAGTAAACATGTAAACCCTTCTGAATACAAGTAAACATGTAAACCCTTCTGAATACAAGTATACATGTAAACCCTTCTAAATACAAGTATACATGTAAACCCTTCTGAATACAAGTATACATGTAAACCCTTCTGAATATAAGTAAACATGTAAACCCTTCTGAATACAAGTAAACATGCAAACCCTTCTGAATACAAGTAAACATGTAAACCCTTCTGAAGACAAGCATACATGAAAACCCTTCTGAAGACAAGTATACATGAAAACCCTTCTGAAGACAAGTATACATGAAAACCCTTCTGAAGACAAGTATACATGAAAACCCTTCTGAATACAAGTACACATGTAAACCCATCTGAATACAAACAAACATGTAAACCCATGAATACAAGTAAACATGTAAGCCCATCTGAATACAAGTTAACATGTAAACCATTATAATAAAAATAAGCATGTAAACCCTTCTGAATACAAGTAAGCATCTAAACCTATAAGGGTGCAAATTTCTGTCGATCTATAAAGAGCACATTAATTTGGACAGGTGAACGATTAATTAGATTTATGGGGACCGTTGCGTGTTAAATCACCATAATGCATGGATTTTTAATGTCTGTGTCATGTAAGAGAAGTGATTCTTAGTTAAGCATTCGTTTATTTAAGTCAGACAGGCTGGAAGGATAGGGTTAACTTCGATCTTGTATCGGAAATGTCAGATTTTGAAATTTTCCAGAATCAGTTATTTGGAAATCTCGAGGTCAGGTAGACTACAATTTTGGCACCCAGTTATAAAAGGCGGGAGATGTATTTAATCCGGATTGGTTATGTTAAATAAGGGCGTGGTTCCCACACAAAATTTCTTGGGTTTAATATGTCCCATTGCAAAATTTAGTCAGTCTACATTTTCTGCAAGAGAAAACAAATGTAGGAGACTCCAAGGTTGAATTTAGAAGAAATTCTCTCGTAAAACAATTATCCAAGGGGCTGGATGTCTGGAAAGACAACGGACACAATTCTGGCGGTAGAAGCCAGCAAAGCTTGAAAGCACAAGGTATCTGCGTCGATCTCATGTAATTCGTTGATATCAATATAATGATTTGCTTGGTTTATTTGCTTATATTTGCATGAATTTCTTTGTTTAAATTCGTAGATCAATTTTCTTGATATGAATACAACTGTGTGAGTTCACCTATCTGAATCCGTACAATGATCTTCTCTATATAAGTTTGACGAATTGTTTGAATGTGTCGTCTTGATTGTTATAGGAAAATAGGTATTCTAAGAATTTCATGCCTTACCTTAGTTGATATGAGTTACAAGAATCCGTGTGAATTCACTGACCGATTTCTCGTATGATAAAGATTTGAGTGCGTTTTGACTGAAATTAATGTTGTTAAGCCATGAAGTGAGATTTCATGTATGCTAAAGACTTGAATGTGTGTATTGACTGAAATTAATGTAGTTAAGCCATGTAATAAATTTCATTCATTCATCTGTGTAATTGAGACGAGAACGGAACTGTTATGTCTCATGGGATGATAATGGTTGAAATAGCCGATAGGAAGTACATTAATCTTATGAAACTAGGTTTGTTTATGGTCTGCCATGTTTGGCTTGACCAGATAGCCTTTGGTATCTGTTTGAATTCCGATAGAACGATATCTGACATAATGAGAGGGGAGTAATGATCTATTCCCAGTAGGATATCTGACAGGAAATGTAGGTTGCTTCTCTGTTTATTTTGAAAGGGGAAAGTAGCTTCACTGAATGTATCCACGACCTACTTATCACATACATATGTATACACCTACCCACACAAAGTTCGAGGGTCGAAAGAGGCAAGACAATAAAGAGTTTGGAGAAGAGAAAAGAAAAGTGAAAAGGACCAAGAAGGACAGCCACAGTGAAGTTGGAATGAACCGGAAATAAGCAGGTTATGAAGTTGTACAAGGTAATGACTCGATTGTTCACTCAGTTTTATGATGAACTAATTCTATCATTTAAAACAGATCGGCTATTTACATAAGTATATTTGTGTTTGAAATTTGATGAATGATTTATTTCAAAAGAAGTGTATCTTCCTAATGTAATGTATTATCACAGTTGTTGTGCAATTGATTAAATTGTTAGTTTTTTTTTCATGTACAGGGGCTCGTGTCATTCTGTTTATATATCTGCTCAGATCTCTATTCCACCTGTAAGTTTCACACTTTATATTAATATTTACTTGATCCAGGCAATAACACCGAAGGCGATCACCCTCTAGACAACGATAACCCAATAAAGCGGACACCTTGTAAAAAGGTACAATTCGTCAATCAATTCCACCAACAAAACAACCCGCCCCCAACAAAGTGGGGGCCCCGTAGCAAAACCCATCTGAATACAAGTAAGCATCTAAACCTTTCTGAATACAAGTAAGCAGGTAAACCCTTCTGAAGACAAATAAGCATTTAAACCTTTTAGAATACAAGTAAGCATGTAAACCCTTCTGAATACAAGTATGAAAACCCTTCTGAATGCATGTAAGCATGTTATGTGTTATGTTAAAAATATGAAATACATCATCAGGCATACACTAATATATTGTGGTGCATAGAGTATAATTTAGAATGTACCATATGTACTCTCATACAACGGTATACAACACAGATCTTGATCTTCTATGGCGTAGTGTGCCGGCAGATCAGAATCTATTTTATTTGTTCATCTGATTACTCCTAACAACTGGATATACCCAGATATGCCAGCACATTGCAATGGCAAATCTGGGTCACTGAAATTTGTAGTTGGGTCTGGCTAGTATGTGAGCATATACTGTACATCTCAGTGTGCAAAACCTGAAGAGTACAAAATCCAATCAACAAGTGCATTTATTTCACAAAATGAATTTCTGTCACCAAATAATTAGCATAGGTGATAAAAATCCAACTGGAATTTTTCTTTTGGAAAAAAAAATCACAGCAATTGACATGAGACATTTATGTAAGTTGTGAACATTTCATAAAAATTTGATGAAAAACATCAGAGAAAGAGTTGAAACTGTACACTCGTTCAGATAAAGTTTCATAAACTCTTGTCCTGTGACACTACTCAATCAACACAAAGAGATCAGTTTAAATGTCTACACCTGAATGTATGATGAAATTGTTCAGACAGCCATTGTTACATTATGGGTGACTGATATATGCCATTTCTAATTACCATACAGTTAAATGCAGGTCTTTGTTATTCCAACTATAGATAATTTCTGACTAACATTATTTAGCCATTTTATGGGTTTTACTGGCACTTTTAACACATTATTGGCAATATCATGCTGAGGAAATGGGAACCAACTTCCACTCCCAAGGACATACACAGGCTGCAAGCTCAGGCTGGCCTGGTGGGTATCAAAACAATGGCCCTTGGATTCCAAATTTGATGCTGTACAAACTGAGTTACCATTGCTCCTTATACTACTGTTAGACAACTTATAATATCTGTGAACAAATATACTAGTGTAGGAATTAAATTATGTATTGTTGGTATTTACAAATCAGAATTCCATCAACTAACAGAAGATTCATGTAAAAAAAGTGTGTTAATTGATAGATAATAGTCCAAACAAGCCAAGAAAGATGATATGATGGTCTTTACATGCTCTTTGAATGTCTGAGTAAGTATGTTCTTTTTACTGACTAAAGGGTCGAAAAGTTGTAGAGTTGGAAATGATACAGTATTTGATATTATTATATACTCTGGCACAGCTATATAAATTTTTCACTCGCTTGGCTTATACAGGTGCCAATCCAGGCAACCAATGTTAAATGCTGGAAATCTGAACCTTAAAATAGTATGCACATGGAGTCCACTAGGGTACAGAAGGTTAATGAAATAAAAAATTATAAATACTTCAAATTTTAGAGAATTTTTTAAGTAAAAAGACCTTTCTGCTTTAAAAGTGCTTTAGCTGAAGCTTAATAGCTTTCTACAGTTATTCTTGCTATGTGACATATGGAATTTCATGACTAAAACACAACAAAGGCATGGTGACTATCCAGAGCTTGTGCCTTTGCCATTCCATACAGAATTTCATCAATAAAATGCAACAAAGGCATGGTGACTGTCCAGTGCTGATGCCTTTCATATTCCATACATAATTTCTTTAGTACATGTAAGATATAAGCTTCATCTGCCCCTTTCATTTTGACATCTTCCTTTAACTTTCCCAGGTGAATCAGGGTACTTAGCTGACATGATTTCTGATTGGTCAATATTCAGTTCCTTTTGTTTACAAATGAAAAATGGCACTAAATATCATATGACTGGAAGCATTTGCTTATGAGAAATGCCAGGTCTACAACTTTTTCTTTTAGTTTAAAATGTAATAAAACAAGACCTCAGTATATTGTTAAATTTGTTTTGAGTCTTTTGCAAAGTTGGTCACATGCCAATCTCATTCTTAACCTCTTAGCGCAAAAATATTATAGGTTATACCGACAATCCCGAACTTTGTCATATATGGGTTTAGGAGAAAGTGGGGAAAATAGTCTTACTGAGCATAGCAACCAATGCAATCAAAAAAGATCACTTGATGGATTTTTTTTGAGCATAGCAACCAATGCATGCAATCGAAAAAGATCACTTGATGGATTTTGTTTAAGCATAGTAACCAATGCAATCAAAAAAGATCACTTGACAGATTTTGTTTGAGCATAGCAACCAATGCAATCAAAAAAGATCACTTGATGGATTTTGTTTGAGCATAGCAACCAATGCAATCAAAAAAGATCACTTGATGGATTTTGTTTGAACATAGCAACCAATGCATGCAATCAAAAAAGATCACTTGATGGATTTTGTTTTTTTCATTAAAACAATAACTCAGCAATTTGGACATTTAAAGATTGGTTGGCACATATTATCAGATTCATGGCATAAAAAACCCACACCTTGTTAATTTTTAAATATAAATTCAAACCTACCCTATTACATTGCAGGGTAAGTGATAAAATTAATTGTTCAGGAATGTGTGAATTTTGTGAAGTATATGCAAATATTAAATTTGTTAAATTTCTTCTTGTATAATTATTTTCTTTTGACAACTTAAAGGTAAACAATTATCTGTCCTTTATACTGACAATATGGTTATGGAGTCTCTCTCTCAATTGCTTTCTTTCCAGACAGGATGAAGTCGACTTAAGATTTGTCAGTAAGTAAGTACTTCCTGAATCCACCCCACTACCACAGCATACCATATATACTCACTTAGAGGTCGAGTCAAGCTGCAAACAACAAAGATCCTGATCTGCCATAGCATAATGTGCCCTGCAGATCAGGGTATATGCTGTTAGTTCTACTGATTACTCCTAACAAACTGCACAGACCCAGAGCTGTCTGCGCATTATGTGACGCCAGATCTGGGTCTGTGCAGTTTGCAGATGGACTCATCTTATAGGCGAGTATACACACTATGCTCAGAAAATAAAATTTTTAAAAACTACAGAGATAACTCGGAAAATACTAATCTGACAAAGCAACATCTTGTATGTGACATGACCTCCCATGTCATGAAAATATCTCAATGGGTTCAGGAGATGTAGGTAAAGAAATAATGAATATTAAAGTCAACTCCAAATCCAACCACAGTTGAACTTTGCTAGAGGTATTAATTGGCAAGCATGGCGTAAGTTGTATCCATCACCCTGAACATATATTTTGGTCATAAGTATACTTTTCTGCACAGAATACAACATTTACCCAATGAAAGGTCTAAGTGGTCAGATTGTATTTTCCTTCTATGATTGTGTATGTGTGGTTCTTGAGATGGGTTTATTAATGCACAAAGCATTCTTAAAATTTCTTTTACCATAGATCTGTCATAGCGGGGAATTTTCTTGTTTTCATACATCAGCTTATTTTTGGTGTATTTACAGCAGCTCCCCAATCCATGGCTCAATTGTCTGTAAATAGTTACTGTTGTAATTTTGGTGTATTTACAGCAACTCCCCAATCCATGGCTCAATTGTCTGTAAATAGTTACTGTTGTAATTTTGAAACAGAAAACTGCAAACCTGCTGCTGAAATCTTGAAGTTTATGATCAATGTTTGTACTCTAACATGCATGGAAAAATAAAAAAAGCTGGACAATCTCATTACTATGATAACAAAAGACTCATGTGATCTGAACTACCTAACAAGTAAGCTGTGTAAATTTCCTCTGAGATGCAATCACAATTAGAAATTAGAATTTAATATCGACAGCACTAAATTCAAAGGTATGGGTTATTAAAAATTCTCTTGGAACATATTGTAGTTATAATTTACTTGCAACATGCAAACATTTCTTTTTCTCACCAGAGAGAATTTTTTAATGCTATTTTCAGTTAAACATACCCACATAAAGAAGGGCACATATGTACGTAGTGATGTTTTACAGCACCTAAGCACCAAAGTGGCTATATGGTGCCTACAAAAGGTTAAATTCCAATTAAACTGCACACAAATTTTGAAAGATAAAGCCTTCCAAATAAATATATAAATAGGTACAACCAGATAAATTATAAAATGAATTAAGATTTCGAAAATTTGGTGAAATGTATATAACAGATAAGGGTAACACATGTAAAATCTGAACAATTCAAAACTTTTGTATAAACTGCATTTATTTAAAAAATTCCAAGATTTCCAAGATTCCAAAAAATTCCAAAAATCTTAAGTGGTACATAATTGTACCGATTCTCCAAGCAGTTCACATCAAAATACTGCTTTCCCACAAAGTAAGAAATTGACACACTCTGCAAGAATGTGTTACAATTCCCTTGAATGGACTGACACTCTACATGCTAAAAGAAACATTTAGGAATCCAACATAAATTTGTTTCTTCTGTTCTTTATTCATTGTACTTGCTGAGTTTTAAAGCCAATTCAGGTATTCTTGCAGAAAAGAACAAACCAAACTTAGTAACAAAAATATTTTCTTACATGCTAGAGTTAACACATTCATGAACTACATTAAGTGCAGTACCATTTTCATTCACAGCAAACTAAATATAATGGTAGTGTTTCAGTGCAAACCCCATGTCAATACTGGCAAAAATATTGTAGTGAATTGTTTAGTGACATGTATTTGTTGACCATGGGATATAGATCAAATGAGGATTACCATTTTTTACATATATTTTATTGGCGTTTTCTAATGGGATGTGACTGATATGTAAATTTTATAACATGTGATCTACTCAAATTCATGGATTTTTCATATACATCTACAGTGCTTGATGCATTCTGGATTGCACTGCACAAGTGTAAGTTGTCAATATAAGTGTATTTCTGACTAGTTTTGTCTTCATTTAATCAAAAGCATGTATTTTTGCACCTGTTTTTATTACACCCACCCCTATCCCCAGGCAACATTTTTGTGTGTATGCATCATTTTCTTCAGCTAACTGAAATGGTTGCTTATAACATGGTTCCGTACATAAGACAGTTGGGTTCTGTGAACCCAACCCGCATGTTATAGTGAGGTCACACTCTGTGTGTGTGTGTGTGTGTGTGTGTGTGTGTACACACACACACACACACACACACACACAAGATTTTTATTATAGCTGCAATAATATAGCTGTTTTGCTAAACATCATGAAAACCTCATGTTGATATGACCCTTTATTCAGGAGAAATGGTAACAAGATTGTCAACATGTCCCCTTTGGTGACCACATTGGATGTCCAAATGGCACAATTTTCATTCTGGTCCAACAAATATTATATGAAGTCTTGTTGGGAAAACCCCATGTGAATATGGCTTTTGAAGTATAAGTGCTAACAAGATTTTGAAAATGGCCACTGTGGTTGCCAAACTGGATATTATGATCACACTATTTTTATTTGGGACCAACATAATATCGTAAGAACTCTTGTAATGACAAGAGTCCCTCGAAGGGATTGATGCTCTCTTGGGTGAAAAGAATTTCCAGGAATTCCAGATAAGACTGTTTCTTCCTTATAAGTATCAAGTGTTGAGATTATTCTGATATTCTTCAGCAATAACAATTTTCAAATTGTGATGCACATAGCAGATTTTTGTTGGAACAATTGACAAAAAATCTTGTTAGCACTTATACTTCAAAAGCCATATTCACACCCATATTACTCTTTTTTGCCACTTACAATAGCAATAATAAATATTACGCATATATCTCTTGGGGGGTTGGCATTTATGTATCATTTCTTCCAGTCAGTTTTTGTCAGTTATTAGTGATAGCTCCATTGATAATCTAACAAAAAGGCAGAAATTGTATCTGTTCCTTTGAGTGCAAGGTAAATGCTATTAACTTTCATTTTATTCTATTGAATTTAAACTATTAAACCAGAAATTTCAACTATTAAGCCAGAAATCTAAATTTAGATCCATTCTATTTATGATATTGTAAACTTTTAAACCACCAATTTAACTTTAGATCAGTTCTAGTTGATTTAATTTTGTTAATTCAATAATTTAGTATTTCTTCTCAGGTTTAAATTCACTTTATTCGTATAGAAAATGTACCCAAGGTAGACAGTGAAACCATCAGTGGTGCATCAGTAATGCAATGACATTGCTGGCATATTAAGCCAAGTAAAAAAAATTATGTATCCTGTAATTGGTTTTAAAAAATGGTCTGATAGGTAGGCATTTCTTTTTTATAGCATTGTTCGGTATATTAATTCATGTATTCTCGGGGCCATGGGAAGGTCTAAAGTGCTCTCCTTTACCGGTCACTGCCATCTCACCTCTGTCCACGTCGGTTTGAATCTCAAGCTCAGCCAATTTGGGTATGTGAGAAAGCTTGCCTGTAGCTTCCCATCGTTGGTGGTTCTTACTGGGATTTTCCCAGGTTCTTCTTCCACCAGTTATACTGGCTGCCATGTATATCATGTGCTTAAAAATGGCGTAAAAACCACAACATATATTCTCAGTAACATCTGCCAAACTGAAAAACTACAAAGTATTCTATGTGGTCAATAGTCAATACCAAAACAACACAAAAATCCAGACAGCACCATGGCCTAAGTGGTTAGAGCATCTGCCTTGGATGTGAGAGGTCACAGGTTTGAACCCTGGATGAGTCATACCAATATGTTATAAAATGGTTCTAGCAGTTGCCTCGCTTGGCACTCAGCATTAAAAGGTTAGTGTTAGGACTGATTGGCCTGATGTCAGGATAATGTGACACGATGCAATATGTCTGTGGCATGACCCAGTGTTAGACATCAATATAAACTGCCACACTGCAGACGTAACTGAAAAATTTTTAAAAAGCTACATTATAAATTCAAATCAAACAAATGCACTCAGAACAGACCATATGCAAAAATTTCTGGAAACAATATTCACTCAAAATTTATCCACATGTCCAAGGAGTAAGCATTTCGGAAACTTTTACGTTACAACCGTACTTGAAAGTGATACTGGAAGTATAAAAATCAAACCCTCTTCTTGTAATTTTATTTCTCGAGTTTTTCACATTTTTGCAGCTAGATTAATGTAATTTGTTTTCTAGATAATGGAACTCAAAGTGCAGAAAGAGCTTCTGAAAATTAGACTCAGCTTGCTTTGTGACGAAAACTAACAGAATCTGGAAAAGTTAGATTTGAAGTTGATTTAAACAGAAATAAGATAATTTGTTCTCTTGGAGATGGATAACTTAATGTGTCTAGAACCACCACACCTGCTCAGACTCTTAGCCAAACACTGAGTCTCCCTCGCTATTGATGTGCTTGCTTGTGCCATAGTCATTGTTTATGAACCCTGCTGCTCAGCAACATTTCCCTGACAACTCTACTTGAAGACAACACATGAAGCCTAAAAAAATCAAACCTTTTCTTGTAACTTATTTCTCAAAAACTTTCTGCTGCAAACAAAGCTTCTTCTGAGTTAAAAAAATTTTTCACATTCAAAAATCTAAAGAAGAGCAAATTACATCGCTCATTGTTTATAACCAGTTCATGGAAACCATAAAAGTCCTCTGTGTTACCATCAGGAAGCCTTACACTAAGGGATGTTCCAACAAGCCTGTGTCCTCATATGGAATTAAAACAGAACAAGAATCCTTTGAATGGACTGAAAAGAATTTCCAGGAATCCAAGAGAAAACCATTTCTTTTTAATTGCCAAGTACAATCTGATATTCCTGGGGAACTCAAACATGCAAAATCTGGTAATAAAACTTTTTTTTTCTTTCCATGTTTAAGTTAGCAAGTTCACAAAATACCAGTCCAATAAGTCAGCTCCCCACCCCCACCCCAAATCTGTATTCATGCTGGTGCTTTAAAATTTGATCTCATCTATTCATAAAAGATTGCAGTTACTGAAGCCCTGTCTGTCAGTAACACAGCAGTGCACATAATGACCATATTGAGACACTTATTGGTATTTCTCATGGCTCTTAAGTTATGGTTGGTTTAAGTAACCTTTTTGATCATGAGTACTGCATATTTTCACAACAAATCTGATGCTTGACAACTTATAAATTGACTTGGAATAACACACCATTACCTCCTGTTGCCATTTTGAATTATAACCAGGCTACATTGGGGGATAGTCAACTGTTCAAACAATATCAAGGAACCAATCAGAATCAACTTCATTTTGTCTATATTTTTAAGATGGCCACCATAACAGCCACATTGGATTTCAGATCAGCATCTTTTTCATTCTGGACCAACTAGTCTTTAGTGAGAACTTGCTGATATGACCATCTATTCAGGAAGAATAGTGATAACAAGATTTTCAAGATGGCTGCTGTGGTGTTCATAGTGAAAGTGTGTTGGGCACCATTTTCATTTAGGAGCAACAAAACACCATAAAAAGTCTTTCAGGAAAAACCACATTGTAAATACATTCATCAATTCAGGAGGATTAATGAAAACAGTATTTTTAAGATGTCTGCCTAACTGCTATACTGCAGAAGTTCCCAATCTCAGTCATGACCCAAATGAGGGTTGCAGATGCTACTCAGTAGGGTCATCAGAAAAAAATGTTTAAACTATGTCATAAACCTGAGGGTTGGGAGGCCCTGTTTGTGGCCAAATTAAGGCTGCAAAGAAAAAATTTGGGAACCACTGCTATATTGGATGTCAGATAAGCATTATTTACAAAACAACTATACACCTCTTTAAGTGTTTTTAGTGAAAACCTCATGTCTATATGGCCGTCAATTCAGAAGGGGTACCAATAGCAAGATTTTCATGATGGCTGCCATATTGGGGATGTCCCCATATTCATCTAGGACCAACAAGATATATGTTCACAAAAATGGCCACAACAAGATTTACAAGATGGGCACTTAAGCAGCATTGTTAGATGTATGTACACCATTTTCATTAAGGAACAACTTGATATTATACGGTGTTATTTATTGAAAAACCAATGTCAAATAGGATCATGTATTCAGAAGACAAAAACTAGAATTTCAAGATGGCAGCCATGGTGGCTCACCAGATATCAGATATCAGATTAGCATAATTTTCAACTAAACAATAACAAATTTTTTTAATGAAAGCCTCGTACTGATGTGCCAGCAGATCAATGTCTACACAGTTTGTTCTATGATTTACTCCTAACAAACTGCATATACCCAGATCTGCAAGCGCATTATGTGATGGCAGATTTGAATCCATTAAGTCTGCAGTTCCACTTACAAGCAAGTATGTATAGTAACTGTTGTTTCACATATATATATATATATATATATATATATATATATATATATATATATATATATATATATACACACATACAGTGTGACCCCACTGTAGCATGGTGGTTGGGCTCCATAGAACCTGACAGTGTTATAGACCAAACCATGTTATAACCAACCAAGACAGTTGAAGAAAAAGATGCATGCACCCAAAAAAGGTGGCAGAAAGTGGGTGATCTGAAGCATAAATGTTTTTCCTGCAATAAGGAAACTTTCACAATACAGTAAATGTCTTCCAGTCACTTCGAAAATGCAACAATCCATCAAATTCCATTTCATTTATTTAAGTTTGTTGCTAACTTCCTTTAATGAAAGGTGCCTTATTTTTATTGAAAACTGAAGTCAGCTTGCTTTGATGAAGGTTGCATGTGTTATTAAAGTCACAGCTAGAACAACTTTGAAGGACCAAACAAATGACCATTTGTTATTTTGGTGGCAACATCAAATAACTGTAGAACATTGACTGTGACTTAATTTTTTTCACTTGTTTAGTATTTATACAGAACAATTGGTGCTTCAAAGGTAATCAGTTTTCTTCGAAGTTTTAACAAAACTATTGTTTTTCTGGGTGCATTAAAAAAAAAAAACAAAAAAAAAACTAGCTGTCATTTGGTCAACTGTAGTTGTTCCTGTTCCTGCCTTCAAAGGTTGGTTGATTGTAGCTAGTCCGGTAGCATGACTATTTGAGTCTTATCATAGCATACAGTATTCAGGCCAGATGTTAGCATAAGCAGATAATGATATAACAATACACTTTTATGATGGTTTGTCAGTATAAACAAAGGATTTGTTTATGTAACAATAGACTGATTCCAGTGCTTTTTATATCCAGATTTGTGGCTTTCTTTCATTGTGAATTTGAATTTTTCCACTCCAAACCCAAGACTGTATACACGTTTACTAGCCAACAATGTTGTCACACCAAAAAAATTGCCAGATGGTATACTTTGTCACCAATAAGGAAAACAAAGTCTCAATTTGTGACATTGGTGAAGTCTAGTGTGATCCATGAATAACTTTTACACCTTATTTTTCATACTTTCAGGAAAAAAAAATTTTTTTTTGTGCATAATGAAAATACATGTACATGTATACAAAATTTCAGGCGCCATGACATGATCATCTTATATTAGAATTTTTACACACGATCTCTTACCCAAAATGATAACGTTATTTTTCGTACTTTAAAAACAAAAAAATATTTTTTTGCCTTTAAAAAAAACACATGCATATGAAATTTTGGGAGCCATGCCAGGACCATGTTATACCCAAATTCATGTAATAATGGGACGTGTTATAGCAGGGTCTCACTATATTTATTATGACCACCAATCTCTCTTATTCAACTCAATATGCTATAATGAGAAAATTATGAGTGAGATCTTTTAGTTATGCATGAGTGTAATCTACAATGCTGAAGACACATTAGTTGTCCAACTCAAAACAGAATTTTTATAAATCATTTTTGAAAACCTAAGAATGTGATTCACTCCACAAAATTCACAAAATACTCAGATTGGTGCCATTAGAATGTGTCCAGTGAAATGAAGCAATACGTCATAGTGGATGCGAATGTCAGTAAAAATTCATACACATCTTTATAATCTCTCAAGCTTACAAGCAATATTGGCACAAAAATCTATAGATTTATCAAAGTTTGTTCAGCCTAATATAATTATGAACATGTCCAATCACTTTCATAGATTTTTAAAAACCTTTATGTGTACCACACATCAATCATTCCAATTCATCAATAGAACAAAACAGTGTAGATTAAAATCTGCTGGAGCATTATAATGATTGTGGTCTGATATAAGACATCAATCCTATTATGTGCAGGGGTGGGGGGTGATGCTTTTTTTGCCATAACAATGAATGCGACAAAGTTCCACGCAGCATTAAGAAAAAAACTGGAGGTCCAAATTTCAAGAATATCTCACAGTTGGCAGCCCATATTGACACTGCTGCACAGGGTGGAGTTTAATTGCCTTATTTGTACTATACTTACACTGATATCTTTTTCCTTGTAGAGTAAATCCAGGCAAAATCTAGTGGTTGCATTTTCAAACTGTTGAGCAACATTTTAGTTCTATGTAGTGTGATAGTACCCTGAGGTATGATGAAGTCAGTTGAACTAGGGGTGCAATTCATTTAACATGATTAAACATATTTGTCTAATTGAAGAAACTTAATTGGTAGTTCAAACACATCTTGGCTACCATCACTCTTCAACCAACTGAAATTGTGGTCCACAATAGCAATGCTGTACAGAAGCAAAACAGGTAATTTCTATATTTTTTTTAAAAATAAAGCTTACATGATGGTTCATGTAAATTTGCACCCAATCCTTAATTTCTGTATCATTCTGCCCCCAGAGATTAAAACACTTTCAACAAAATCTTAAATTTCAGCACAATTTTCACAATTGCACAGCCTAGATCAGACTTGTCCAACCCACAGCCCATGGACCATATGCAGCTCAGTCCCTCTGTTTGTGTGGCCCACAACCATGTAGGCCGTCATCCTGAAAATATGCATTTTAAATAATATGCATAATTAGTGATAAGGAACTGTTTTTGCTCATGCATCCCATGACCTTAAGCATTTTATCTGTTTTGGTCCCCAGACAAAAAAGGTTGGATGCCCGTCCTTAATGAAACCAAGAATTGTAAATTCAAAGGATAAAAAAGCAGATGTAATAATTATTTGAGGCTTTAACTGTCTTCTGAAACAATTACAGAAGCTAATTAACAGATTGTCTCCAGGCAAAACAATACAAGGTGCTAAAAATGCAGCAGCACCCAAGTGTAGCCAAATTTCATTTTAAAATTGCACAACAAAAACAACTTTTAAGTTGTTTCCTTTGTCTAATAGTGTGGATTGTTCTTCAAAGTTTGCAGCAATAAATTTGAAAATTAGTTGTTGTAATAAAAAACACTTATTTTTGTGTTTCTCTTTCTTCTGTTGATTTTTTTCCCCCTTTATCCAGATGTGGTGTGGTGTTCATGGACATATATCTTCTGTGTTTATTAGTACAAACAACATGGAGTCAGGCCTTGTCATTGCCACATGCTATCAACATAGTGCATGCTATCTTGAGAAATTAATGATGGGTTCAACTCCAGCAGTTTATGAATACAAGTTTTGTTTTGTTTTCTATATCCATACACTGAAATGGAGGCAACTCCAATTTTACTGATGCACAAATTAGTGAGTAGTGCATGCCAACTTGATTATTATTAAAAACCTATCATGAATTTTATTTACTTGAATTGATTTCCGACGATCTAATGTCCTGGTAATATAAAAATCCCTTGGACAATTATTTGTGTAAACCGATGGAAATTACAATCCTCATGAACCAAAAGAAGTTGTTAGATGCACTCTATCTATCCAACCACCACCTGCCCAGACTCAGCCAAAACTTGAGTTTCCCTTGCTATCCATGTTCTTGCTTATGCCATTATTAGTCATTGTTTATCATCATCATGACCTTGCTGCACACAAGATTTCAAGGAAAAGGTCTATAAAAACCAATTTAGCGGGACAACAAAATGTTTTGCTTGCATCCTAGATTCATACATAACTGAAAGACCCACTCTTAGTTTCTTCCCATGGAATACAAGATTTATGGACATGTTTGTCATGTAAATGCTCTGAGAAAAAAAACACTGAACTTTCACCACACACAAGTCTATGGGTGGCTGCACAGCACTTTAAAAAATCAATTATATGTCAATATTATTCATGCATTTGATGATGGAAGTACTCAACACACATCTTTATCTCCACATGATTTCATCTTGTTCCCTTTTTAGTGGGAGAGAATGATGACAGTGGTATTGGTATGACTTGAAACAGACACCATTGGAGAGTGTGTCCCCAAGACCTCCCTGACCCATGATTAAGTAAATTTGTCCTATGTTTTCAAGTGGCTGACTTGTACAAAACCTACATATATACCATAATTTTGTTTTATTATTTTGAACTATGAGCTTGAAGAGGTTAACAATTAGTTTTTGTATCTTTTTGGACATCATTCTTCATGGGAATAATTTTGATAGCATTTGAAATGGAAATAACTTCCTGGTACTTAAGGGAGGAAACTCACCAAATGGTATAAAAGGGGGATAACTCACCTGGTAGTCCTTCGAGGCTTCATTTACATCAGTGGTGGTAGAGGATAACTGGGCAAGTTTCTCCTTGGAGATGGTATTACGTCGAATCAAGTAAATCACGACAACTGCAAGCAGAATGCCTGCAATACAGCCACACAGGACAAATGTCAGCACAAAATAGCGGTCATCTCTAGCCTTAATGTCCACTTGATTCTGAAGAAAAAAATATTATTATTATTATTATTATTATTATTATTATTATTATTAATCTTCATATATCTTTGCATGGTAAAACAATGCATAGAGGCTGGAAAAGTCAGACCAATTTCCATTACAATATTGTTTCACAACAATTATTTTGAAGCCCATCTTGCACAACATACAAAAAGTATCACTTAAAGATGAAAACAATAATAAGGTTTAGTGAACATTGTGTCATATGTTTGTCCGAAACAATATGGCGAATAGCACAATGTCTAGTAAGTAAATGTCATCATACAGTATTCACAGCTTGCTCATCAAGCTTATTTTTATCAAAAGAAACATCAAGGTCCCTGGTCTCTCAGTGTTTTATCAAAGAAACAGCATGGACCCTGGTCTCTCATTGTTTTATCAAAGAAACGTCAAAGTCCCTGGTCTCTCAGTGTTTTATCAAAGAAATAGCATGGACCCTGGTCTCTCAGTGTTTTATCAAAGAAACATCAAGGTCCCTGGTCTCTCAGTGTTTTATCAAAGAAACATCAAGGTCCCTGGTCTCTCAGTGTTTTATCAATGAAACAGCATTGACCCTGGTCAGCCAATGTTTTATCAATGAACTGCCTGTTTTATCACTGAATCAGCATTGACCCTGGTCTACCAGTATTTTATCAACGAAACAGCATAGGCACCGATCTGCAAGCATTTTATCAATGAAACAGCATTGACCCTGATATGCCAACATTTTATACCATGGAAGATCCACACTTATCCTGTTCACAGTGGAGTGTACATTGCACATGGAAAAATATCCTAGCCCTTCTCTGCTTTATCTTTAACTGTCATATAGCTGCAATGCTGCTGACCTCTAACATTAAATTTATTCACCTGGATTTATCTTCTAATTGGTCATGTGATCAAAAGTAACCATGGGGTTCAGATGCTTAAGAAGGATTCTGACAGCTGGCGATGTCACTTGATTCTGAAAGCAATTGTTCTTGTAGAATCTTCCTGCTGTTAACTACACGAAGGTTGAATTTTGCGGATTTATAATGAAGAGTCATGAACAATAACCTGCAGTGTAAGCGTGTAGTATTCAACTAAGAGTGTTAATAACAAGGGATGGGGTCAATATATTATAGAAAATCCATACTTAACCCTGGGCAATGTAAGAGTCACAATAATGCATTGTCTGTAAGTCTTTGTCACTTCTAATTCTTCATTCAGCATCATTTCATGAAATTCATTTTAAAAAACATGAACTTTAATTTATGGGACAGAGATGTTTTCATCTTGTTAAATACTATGAAAATTAAAGAAAAATTTGATTTATTTCTTTTCTACCTATAAATATTAGCAGACAATAATTAATAAATAAAACTTTATGAAAAATGACAATTGAAACATTCCCTAGTTCAGTGTTTCCATCATCTTATTATGTTTGTTTTAAAAGGGACAATTTATAACAGAATCAACATTAAAAAATTTATCCAAATCTAACTGCATAACTGCATAGACCCTGATTTGCTATCTCATAATGCACCAGCAGATCATGGTCTATGCAGTTTGTTAGAAAAGCAATAAAGACAATGATCTGCCGCACATTATGCAATGGCAGATCAGGGTATTGAGGGTGTCTGTTTGCAATTGGACTTGACATTTATGCAAGTATAGATGGTAATAAGAATAAAAGTACACTAGGACTACCGTGATTTGAGAAGTACACCTCTCCCACGATAACTCGCGCCCATCAGGGTCCAAAAACACAGACTGCACTATAAGCGAGGGCGCGAGTTACCGAGGGACTTCCAAAAAACCCGCTAGACATCCAGAAAACCGCGTGGTTGGGGTTGAGGGGAGGGGGAACTGGGATGTTTAATGACTGATTCCTCGTTTTATAATCGAGTTGAGATAAATCGTCAATAAAGTGCTTTTTCTGATGAAGTTGTTTGTTATTTATCTATACATCACATTTATTTTCAAAATGTCCAACATCTGAAAGATCGATAACATGATTGCAACTGGTTTCAACAACCAAACATGGTATGCTAGAACATTCGTGTATTACGTCACCGCTTTTTGTTTTGTTGATTAGTCTGGTTCCTGGAGTGTTGTACAATAGTATTTTATGAAACTAAGAGTGTAAGGAACAGGGAACCAGACAACTGTTGATACACTACCAAACAAGATTCCTTTTTATAAAAAACACGTAACATTTATTTCGTCAGACAATCGTCTACATCGAAACTCAATTTTTGTATTTTTCAATTAGCTAAATATTCATGCCGTGATTTCATTGCAAAAGAAATAGTGAAACGTCTTATCATGCTTGAGGATATCTCTATGTGTGAATTCAAGAATTCTCTGAAACTCATTTTTCCCACAACGGTCCGTATCTGTGAAACAAAGCTCATTATTTTACGAAGTAATCATTTCGCTTGGCTGCCTTGCTATCTTTGATCACATTTATGATTGAGTAGGTAATTTTTAAGGTAGTTTAATTAGATATGTACACAATAAAATGTATCACAGTGTTCGATTGATCAAATGAAATGAGTTACCCGACATATGACCGGTGCCACTGGTTCTTAAGCATGTAGGATTTGAATGCCTTTTGATTTTTTTTTTCAATTCCACCTGCTTTATTTGATTCAGAAGATGTAATTACCGTGATAATAAAAAAGGAGGCCCTCTTTTTATTTAGTGCAACAATGCAACTGATGCTTCCACTAGTCCGATATCAAAACAGGGTGGGCACTTAATTAGGTTCTCAGCGAAATGCTCGCGGACATAGCTGTTACAGTAGATTGACACATTTTACGTTTAATTACAAGAGGACACATTGCATTTATGATGATTACACTTAAAAGGAACTAAAAGATAGAACTAGAACACAAATTTCAATTGATAAAAAAAATTATTTAATTGGTATTTATTTATTAAAGTACTGCCTCCACTTGGCATAAGTGACATTTTCATTGATCAAATGTCCTTGAATATTGTTATTTGCGGTTTACTAAGAATGTCGTTTGAAAAGAAAATGTAACAAATTACATGTCTTCTTATTAAAAGTCGTTATTTCATAATGTTGATTAAATTTCCAGGTCCTATCTAACGTTTTCGACGATAAAACGAGCGGTATATTAAGTTTCCATTACCAATTTCGATCACGATTTTCTTCAAGTTCAACCAATAGGGATCAATTTTTTGGTATTTTCTGGTTTAAAAATTGGGATCCACACCTGACCCCACGTTATAAGCGGGTTTGTGAGTTATCAGGGCGCGAGTTATCGAGGGAGTGGTGTATAACACTTTCAGAACTTTTCAATTCTCTGCAAAAATAATCGTAGCTATAAGAGCCAAATTTGTACCATGTGAAAACAAATGGAGATTTTTTAATATAATGAAATCTCTTCTAAATAAAATACATGTAGATGAAAAACATCATGCACATGAAAATGTTTTCTTTTAGATATTTATTGGAAAAAGTAATTTCACTTCCTTCCCTAATATATTTCATAAATTTCAATCTATGTATAACAGTTTACAACAAAATGTTTACTTTTATTTTGATATCCTACATTTAATTTCCTACTGACAAAATAGCATATGAACTCTAGGTGCGTGACTATGTGGTCAGGTGCAGATCAAGGACCACATCCCCCATTTCATAGCAAAAGGCTATAGCCCAGGCTGAAAAAATTCTCTAACTCTAATGAATGAAAGCATGATTGGTTTGTATTCCAATCTAATGAAAACATTACTTTCATTTTTAAATATATTAACGTTACGTTCTATTGGAAATGGTCCAATCACTTAAAAGGTTATTGAACAATCTGAAATCTCACTAGATTTGGTTATCAACAGCCAAGCACTAAAATGAAATGATATAAATTTTTGCAGCAGCAAAAGAACAAAATAATCTAATTTTGATGGCATCCATAAACATAATTATATTATAATAAGGGCACCAATATACTGAGGGACTTTACTTTGAGGAATCAGTGTGTTGTCTGAAAATGGACTGAAAGTGATTATTCATGTATTCTGAGAAATGAATGCTGTAATGGCTACATGGAAATCCATTAAATCATCACTTTTAACTGATGTTGAAGTACTGACTGTGATGCTTCTATTTTTTAAAGGTGCTATAATGCAAATTATTGATTGACAATGGATGCAGTGGGAGCTATTCACTTGTCACAACCAGAACCTTAAATGCTGCCTCATTTATGCAATGATGAACAGCAAAGAGTTCATAATGCTGATAGAAGTCACAAACTTAGAGCTGATTCAAAGCAATATATTTTTTATTCAAAACAATGTATTTTTAACTACAAAGTAATGCACAAAAAGAGTGATCCTTTACTATAACAATGATGAAGAGCATCATAAAAGTGCATGGTAATAAAAGGAGGGACATCTTACATAAAGGTGCATTCAAATTAAACGTGTACAATATAAACAGAATCTATGACCATACAAGTGTTATACATCAGATTGTGAGTCACTATAGCGAGGGATAACTGTATGCTAGCCTGTACATTAAATTCCAAGAGTACATTGTAAGTACAGCATTCCCTCACAATCAAAGTCAGTCGTCATAATGCTGGTCCTGTTGTAAGATAGGTATGGTCATGGAACCAATTTCATCAAATCAAGCAGTTCATCTTCCTCTAGGGTGCAAACCAGAGAGTGAGTTTTAGAGCCGCATTGTATTATATATATATATATATATATATATATATATATATATATATATATATATATATATATAACAAAAAAAAAAACAGGTCATGGGCCAAATGCAGCCATGAGTCATAAGTTCCATACTGGTGTACCTGCATCAAGTGATCATAAAATAATATGCACCAGAATCATGTACTTCAGTATAAAGCAATCTCATGTGGCTTTAAATGACAGCATTATGAGGGAGTACTGTATTATGATTGCCCAGACAACTGACAGCATAATAATGAGTACTATATTATGATTGTCCAGACAATTGATATCATTATAGTCAGTGAGTTCTGTATTATGATTACCCAGACAGTTGACAGCATTATAATGAAGGAGGACTGTATTATGATTGCCCAGACAATAGACAGCATTATAATGAGGGAGTACAGTATTATTATTATTATTATTATTATTATTGCCCAGACAATTGACAGCATTATAATGAAGGAGTACTGTATTATGATTGCCCAGATAATTGACAGCATTATAATGAAGGAGTACTGTATTGTGATTTCCCAGACAATTGACAGCATTATAATGAGTGAGTACTATATTATGTTTGCCCTCTCAATTCTGAAATACTTCTAGTACCTGTCCTAATGAAAATACATTTTGGTGAATTATTTCTTCATATAAATCGGGGGGAAGACTTCTAAACATGACAATCATGTCACTACATGCTCAACAGATCTAGAAAATATATTTTTCTTTCCAATGGTATTTCTTCTTTCTTTAAAAAATGACCTTGACCTTCCACCTTTTGACCTAAAAATATATATGCTTTTTCACTATCTCATGTGCAAGCTACCCACGAAATTTCTTTAAGAACTGTTGTTCTACAGAAAGCATTTGTCTTCCTTTAGTTGCACTAACAAAGATCTTTCAACCCTAAACTGATAATGTAGGCTTCTTCCTTAACCCAAGAGCAAACCATCCACAAGTATGTGATACTGAACTAATATTATACAGAAACAGTGCATCTTTTTTTAGTGTACAGTACTGACCTTTGACCTTGAAATCATTAGTAGTTTTTATAGGTTTCTTCTTTACTCTAAGCACAGGCTATCCACAAAATCTGATCCAAGTGTGAACTGCAAAACTAATACCATTGTGCAGAGACTGTTTTTCTTCTTTTGGTCAATAAGTGACCTGAGCCTTTGACTTTCTGATCCCAAGATCAACAGTGTTTTCTTTACCCCAAGCGCAAAGCCATCCACAAAGTTTGGTAACTACAAATCATGGTGTCCTCAAGTTACTGTGCAGAACAACACTGGTAACAGACACACAGGCCAATGGATGGAAAATATCGTAGTAAAATCAGTCTTATGGCTGACTCATAAGCAGAGCCGACAAGGGGGGGGGCAACTGTGGATATTTCCCCTGGGCCTGGGCCAGTCAGGTAGCCCGGGCCAAACATCACGTTTAAATTTTAGAAAAGAATAATTTTGTTTGAGCAAGAACTAGGAGAGGCCGGGTGTTTCTTACCCCAGGGCCCGAGATCACTCTCTATGGCCCTGCTTATAAAAGTACTGAATCTAATCATGTATAATCCACAGCTTTGTACACAGTGACCATGGCTCCTGATGAGTTAGCATATAATGGTCTATATTCTTTCCTTGCAATCAAGAGTAGAAAGAATGCCACAGAGCCTGATCTGATGCCATTGCAGAGCAGTAACTGCTGGCAAGCTGAAACTGGATACACCTGTGTTGCAAAATTCATCTATGGATAATTCCATCTGTTCTGTATTAGTACACCATGATACATTTTCATGCACCAACTGGCAACAGTGTTTTATTTTAGGCTAAAACTAATTTCTTGTTTTATTTTAGGACAGAACTAACTTCTCTGTAACTTTGGAACAGTATATATATAGATCTTGTTATGGTCATTACACCCATTTCAGTGGACACCATTACCAAACATTGACATGTGATTTACTAAATCTATTACTTCTTTCTCCCTTAGGAACAGCCTTTGGCTCAGGCATTAACCCACCAGACAACACTATAGAAGAATAGTTCCCTAAGGAGAAGGCAATAATAGATTAATATGAAATAAATATATGCAAGATTCATTTCGCTCTTTCTCATGACTTCATTAAATTTTGTTACAGTATCATTCAAGCTGCAGCTGCTATACAAATAACAGACTCAATCAGATGCAAATAAAAATTAACAGATTTGCATGCCTCCATACTGAAAAGCAAACATAACTGTCTAATTGCCAACTTTTCATTAAATTCATTTGTTTATTTGTCCCTAACACAAGTCAGTTCTTGCAGAAGAGACATGAAATCAAAATATAAAAGAAATTACAGTAAAGCCTGTCTATTGTCAGGAGAGTCAGTGTACAATTCTAATACCCTTTAAAAGGCAGGTGCCCTTTATGTGGACAAATCTTCCACAGGCTCTCCATGTTAAAGTTTCTTTCATGTGTTTCCAGTGGACATGCCATTTATATAGATATATCGTCATGAGCCCTCTCTATCCAGGGTTTCCCTGAAGGTGTTCTTAACAGACATGTCCTTTATGAAGGTGTATTCATGAGCCCCCTTAATTCATGCTTTTCCAAAGGTGTCCTTGATGGATATGTGTAAAAGTAGTATCTGTTAGCTTTTCTGAAGGTGTCCTCAGTGAACATGTCCTTTGTATGGAGGTGTCCTTATAAGCTACACCTATTCATGGCTTTTCAAAAAGTGTCCATGAAGACACATTGTTTTTATGAAGGTGTTTTCATAAGCCCTCTCATTCAGTGTTTCAGTGGCTTTAATGAACATATGTCCTTTGTAAGAATTAAAGCTTCTTCCATTATTCTTCTGTATCCATTTAATGTGATTTTAAAAGTGCCCTTAATGGACATGTCTTTTTTATGGTAGATTCTTCTATTACCCCTTTGTATTCAAGACTTCCAAAATTGTCCCTAATGGATAGGAGTCTTTTATCCAATGTCTACAATAATAGAAAGAAACAAAAAAACATCTGGAATATGATGTTTTCTTTGAAAATGTTTTTACAGACTAACACCATACCCCTGATAAAGATTAACATTGCAGACGTAATTGCCTGAACAACCTGAGCTGATACAGAGATCACTGTCTATAAATTTCTTACAGTTTAATGTACTGATGGCCATTTCTTTCTTCCCAAATCAGAACATCACTCAGCCCTTTGCATCAAACTCAGAAAAAAAACAACTAAACAACAGCAACACTTACTCTCACAGACCTGATCAAAAGCACAGAAATATCACAGATTATGTAACACAAGTGTACAAATCCAGCTCAAAACATGCATTCCTGTACAATAGATTCCACAAAAACCATCTACTTTTAAAGTGAGGATTTACAAATTATTTTTGGTAATTTACTCGACAAAAAAACCAAAAAAACTAAAGTATAATTTCCAATGCAGTGGGGATTATAATCATACATTATTTTCCATGAAAAAAGTTTAATTTTTTTTTTTTTAAGCAAAATAATATAATTGGATGAAATAACATAACTGGGCCATGGCAAAAAGTAACAAGTGAAAGAACTGCATAGGGACTGATTAACTGATAGTCCCATCTCTGTCCCCAAATGAAAAGGACATGGTAGGAACTTCTAAATGCCAAAAATGAAGGAACCAATACAAGACATTATCAGCACTGAAATGAGACTCCATTTGGGTTATGGCATCTTTACAGAAAAACTAGCCCCTGAGAAACAATCCTGGTCCTGTCCTAACAACCTACCTACAATACAAATATAGATAACAGAAAGTTCAGTTAAAGATCCACTAATAGAGAATTCTGACATGAAAAAACACATACTATAATGCTCTTGACATGACAAAACATTGATGAATTTGACACTAGAAACACTATGATTTTGACATGAGAAGACATGACGAATTTGACATGAGAATACAATTGACATGAGAAATCATGATTTTGACATGAAAAACAGACTATGATGATTTTGACATGAGAATTGACATGAGAAAACACTGATGATTTTGACATGAGAATACAATTGACATGAGAAAATATGATGATGATTTTGATATTAGAAAACACAGACTATGATGACTCTGACATGAGAAAACACTGATTATTTTGACATGAAAAACTATAAATGATTTTGACACAAGAAAATACTAGGATAATTCTAACATTAGAAAACACTATGATGATTTTGGCAAGAAAAAACACCGACTATGATTCTGACAAAAGAAAAAACTATTATGATTTGACATTAGAAAACACTGACTATGATATTTTAATATGAGATGTTAAACCACAGATCTAGCTTATGTTAGAGGATTCATTAGTCACTTTTGTTCCTCCAAGTCAAACTTATCATTTCCAACTTACTGGTACCTTCCATACAATCTTCATATCATGAAAGAGTTCATAATCTCTTCATTTCAACTAGCATCATTATAAGAAGAAATACATCTATGTTTTATTGACAAACATGATTTGGTTATGAGAAATCACTTAAATTCTGAATGTGACATGAGAAACACTATGATAATTTTGACAAGAGAACTGATGAATTATAGTTATGAGAAATCACTTAAATTCTGAATTTGACATGACAAACATTATGATGATTTTGACAAGAGAAGTCACTGATGAATTATGGTTATGAGAAATCACTTAAATTCTGAAGTGAATCAACATATCTAGTTTTCGTAAGAGCATTCAGTACTGACTTTTGTTGACTTGCTCAAGTCCAACCTGAGGAAATATACAATCTCTAATCTACCTACAATACAAACTTTACATTCATCAAAAGACTGTATAGAACTGCCCGACTTTGAGTAGCAACATAGCAGAAAAATATCAATTAAATTTGATGGACAGATATGATTTAAAAACAATCAATTTCTGAAATCAAATAACAAGAACACCTGACTAATTGTGAAACTGTTAGTTAAGTTTCTTAATTAAACAGATGTGTTCAGATACCCAGGTGCAAAACCATGGTCAATAAAATCCTCTTCACCTGCTCCTCATCATGAAAATTATTGTGAACAAAGGAGCTGTGGCAAACTGAATACCTGATGTGTGTAGCAAAACCATTGTTACAGTTACTTTACTCTGTCACCCGAGGGAGTTTAGTCCCAATTATGTGCTTTAATTACTGCCCCAAAGACAGAGTTCCCATCAGGGTTTTTAATTAATAACATGGTATTGATTATGTAGTGTGTACAGTATCCTTGCACATCATTATATAGCTGTTCATTGGTTTTCCACTCAAGTTCATCCAATAATTATCCCAATCCACACTGTACATTCACATCTTTTACAATGCCTGATATTTTTCTGGGTCCACAGTGAATGGGCCTACAGCCTGTAACTCATCTGAGAAACAATGAGACCATTGGGAAAAAATTTCCAGAAGTAAGTTGGTAAAATGAGGAATTCTGCATTATTACATACAATATTCCCTCATACAGCTGTCCATGGGAGCCACAGACTATACCAACCTATCGTGTGACCATCTTACAGATATAATCCTGCTAGTAAACAATGAAATGGGATCCATAAGTACATCTGCATTATGACATGGACCATGTTATTGTGATGGGCCTTATAGTAAGATTGCTTTATAATGAAGTACACAGCACCTGCCTTATAACATGGACCATGTTATTGTGATGGGCCTCATAGTAAGATTGCTTTATAATGAAGTACACAGCACCTGCCTTATAACATGGACCATGTTATAATGAAGAGACATCCTTATAATGAAGTATATAATACACACCTTTTAACAGGGACTGTTATCATATAGGCCTTTTATAGTAAGACTGTATTATAATGAAATACACAATACCTGCCATATAATAGGGACCATGTTATAATGAAGGCCTTTATATGTGAGACTATCTTATAATGAAGTAAACATACCTGCTTATAACAGGGACCCTGTGATAATGAAGGCCATTATAACGAGACTGTCTTATAATGAAGTACATAATACCTGTCTTATAACATGGACCATGCTATGAGGAGCCTTAAAGTGAGGGTGTGTTTTACTTGAGATCCCTTACAAAAGTTTAGCAGAACAGCATCTCACCTTCAGTATATAATATTTTGTGGTAGCCAGCTCTATCAGGAATCATGCTGTAATAAATAGCCTAATAGTGAAACTGCCTTATAATTAAGTATATAATACTCACGTTATAAGATGGACCATGTTATAATGAAGGCTTTTATAGTGAGATTGTCTCATGATGAAGTACACAATACCTGACTTATAACAGGGACCATGTTATAATGAAGGCCTTTATAGTGAGACTGTCTTATAATGAAGTACATACTACCTGTCTCATATAACAGGGACCATGTTGTAATGAAGGCCTTTATAGTGAATCTGCCTTATAATGAAGTACATAATACCTGCATTATAACAGGGACCATGTCATAATGAAGGCCTTTATAGTGAGACAGTCCTATAATGAAGTATACAATACCTGCCTTATAGCAGAGACCATATTATAATAAAGGTCATTTTAATGTGACTGTCTTATAATGGAATACATAATACCTGTCTAATAACAGGGACAATGTTACAATGAGGAGCCTTAAAGTGAGGGTGTGCATTACTTGAGATCCCTTACAAAAGTTTAGCAGAATAGCATTTCACCTTTGGTACATAATATTTTGCTATATGTAGCTCTATCAGGAATCATGCTGTAATGAAGAGTCTAATAGTGAGACTACTTTAAAGTGAGACTGCCTTACAATTAAGTATATAATACCTTATAAGATGGACCATGTTATAATGAAAGGCTTTTATAGTGAGACTGCCTTATAATGAAGTACATAATACTCACCTTTTAGCAGGAACCATGTCATAATGAAGGCCTTTATAGTGAGACTGTCTTATTTTGAAGTACCGGTATGCCATACCTGTCTTATAACAGGGACCATATTATAATAAAGGTCATTGTATGTGAGACTATCTTATAATGAAATACATAATACCTGTCTTATAACAGGGACTATGTTATAATGAAGAGTCTTATAGCAAGGAAATGCTATACCCCAGATCCCTTACAAATGTTTAGCAGAATAGCATCTCACCTGCAAACAGCATTATGACTTATGCAGACAAGAAGGAATTCTAGGTAGATCATAATACAAAATTTACTATACAGTGCTATTATCCAAAAGTTTTAATTGGATACAGCAACTTGCATAGAAGACATGTGATTTTCAAATTCTTTATTACCTTAAGTCTTAAAAGGTTGATCTGGTGTTTGACATGGATCCTGACTGTTTCCACACTGCACACCCTGACAGGGACTATTTAGGAACTGTCACTGATATCTACGTGTTGATATGCTTCAATACACTAAATTAAAATTGGTCTAAATCTTAATTTGTTTTGAATTCCATTCACAATGTATGGCGGAAAATATCTTACAGCTTAAATGAGGCTGTATGTAATAAATTTTAAAAAACTGCAACCATTTCTTTTCGAAGGTGGAGGAAGGAACTCGTTCAGTATGGCTTATGAGTTTGTCTCAGACTGGTCTCGATGTATCCCTACGTCATAACAAACTCGCTCTTTCTTCCAACTAAGCAGAAAATGTATGTGGTCTTGAGAATTTGATACACCATGATGGTGACAATACCACAAGCATTTTATTTATGCAAGTCAGAGAGAACATTCAGAACAAACTACTGACATGGAATAATATTATTGAAAGAACAAATGACTGACATGGAATAATATCACTGAAAGAATAAATGACTGCCATGGAATAATATTATTGCAAGAACAAATGACTGACATGGAATAATATAATTGAAAGAACAAATGACTGACATGGAATAATATTATTGCAAGAACAAATGACTGACATGGAATAATACTACTGAAAAGAACTGATTACGGATATCAAATAATATTATTCAAAAGTTTATCTTGAAAGTAGTAGCAGTACTATGTAGAAAATTTGTCTTTAACACCAATCCACCTTAACATCAATAAAAGGCAACATCTGTGCCAACGCAATCATCATCACCACCAGAAAAGTGACACCTATGTTTTGCCATTCACAGGCAAGATGTTTAGTATATGACCATCAAAAGACGAAACGTCTCTACTGGACAACTTAGAAATTTTCATGGCCAACAAACAGTATAAATAGTAGATGTGTGGAAATATTTCAGCATGAAGTTCTCTGAAACAGATTAGATACTGAAGAATTATTTTAAACATAGTATTCATGCACTTGATAGTTTTTACAGTTACATTGGTTTAAACATTTTAAAACTCTTATTCAAATATGTTCCACAACTTTCTGTACAAACAATCGGAAAATGTCAGCACATTTTGTTCATCATTTTCATTTCAATATTCACAGTTATAAAGACGGTTTGATGTTTTAGTAATCAGTTTTCACAATTTCTTGCACTGTACATTTTTTCACAATAGCTTTTCTGTCCATTTGCACTCTCTTGTTGATAAATTTTTGACATCTGTGTGTGCTTATTAATGATGTTCTATGTTTTCATATATCCCTCTACATGATAATTATTTGCTTTCATTTAGTCTAGAAATATTGGAGAATTAACGGAGAACTGAATACAGTGTTAATTGCATAGATGAGAAATCACCTGTTGATCTGCACCTGATACCAAAATTAGTAAGTTCTATTTGTCCTCTCTGCTAGCTAATTCAGTGATTAATTAGCACTTTAAGTCAATATCACTGGCGCTATCAAAGTTGCTTATGAGAAAAGTCAACAACGCACTGGGTTCATACAACTGCAAAATTGAGAACCGATTTTCTTGGGCAAATTTTAAACTATTTCAAGAAGGAAAAAAGCACCCATCCCCTCCAAAAGTAAAAGGAACAGAAGAGTTTGACATACTGTCTCAATCTCAGCTCATAACTTAAATGTGTGGAAATGTTATAAGTTGTCTATAATTCCTACTTCCATCATCCGACCAATCTCCAAATTAGTTTTTTCACTCTTTTTTTTGCTTGTTTTTTGTTTTGTTTAAACAGCACTTCTAGTATATTGTTGGCCTTATCATGGTGAAAAAATGAGAGCTAAATGCCTTTCTCATGTAAACAATGACGCAGCTGACTTGGTCTGCCCTCAGTAAGTACTGGACCTGTGACCCCTGAATGAAAAGTCCAGTGCTCTACCAACTGATCTACTGCAGATCCCTTTGCATCAGCAAGGCAATCACCAAAAACTAATGGTTTCATCTGATCTTTCATTACTTTTATTTGCTGAGAACTGTACACCTTTCAGTGCCGTTTTTGCTGAGAACTGTACTTTGTTCAGTACTTTCATTATCTGAGAACTGTACTCTTCTCAATACTTTTATTTGCTGAGAAGTGTATACCTTTCAGTGCCATTGTTGCTGAGAACTGCACTCTTTTCAGTACTTTTATTTGCTGAGAAGTGTACACCTTTCAGTGCCATTGTTGCTGAGAACTGCACTCTTTTCAGTACTTAAATTTTCTGAGAACTGTACACCTTTCAGTGCCATTGTTGCTGAGAACTGCACTCTCTTCAGTACTTTTATTATCTGAGAACTGTACTCTTTTCAGTATTTTTATTATCTAACTGTACTCTTCGGTACTTTTATTTGCTGAGAACTGTACACTTCTGTACTTTTATTATCTGAGAACTATACTCTTTTCAGTATTTTCATTATCAAACTGTACTCTTTTCAGTACTTTTATTTGCTAAAAACTACTACTTTTAGTATTTTTTTGCTGCTGAAACTACTATTTTCAGTACATTTGCTGTTCATGCTATTTTAATTTATGTTATGTATATCATTACTGTTCATATTGTTTAAATTTCTATTAGATATATCATTATTATACATACTTTTTTCATTTCAATTATATATATCATTAGTGTTCATACTGTTTTCATTTCTATAATGTATGTAAAGATGCCAACATTACTGACAGTTAACAAAATCTCTAATGCATTTTCTGTCTGGTCTTTTTTCATAATGATATCTGTTTTACAGGGGATTAAGTAATAGTATATACAATAAAATTTGTTTTATTATCAATTAATTTTACTATGAAGTAACCTGCCAACCCAGACAAATTTAATGTGCAGTAATTACAGACTGATCATTTGACAATAATACAAATATCAATGTATTTCATGCTGCACCATGGCTCACCTGTCTGGAGGACATTTTATGTACCTTTGTCCCACAATAATGATCAAGCGGCAGAAATTCATTAAATTAAGCAGACACAACAGTCTGTGATGGAAATATAACTTGGGTTCACTGAAGGTGCAAAACTTGAGTATTTTGCACATGACTATTATCTATCCTACCACAGCATTCATATAAAATATTTGAAAACTGAAATCATATTTACTGATATGGCATAGTTTTGTTAAATGTTAAAATGACTTACTGAAATGTAATTGGATGTACAATATATGTAAATTATACAACTATTAATTTACTATATGGTTATGGACACTGACCGATATGGAAAGAAAAAAAAGACATTAGATGCATTCTAGTTTTGCAAATTCCATTCAAACTATTAAAAATCATGAATTACTGCAACTATGATAGATTTGAATCAATTAGACCTCCAATCATACTTTACACTGAAACTACCATATATTCTAGCTTATATGTTGTGCCCAACTGCAAATTGCAAAGACCCAGATCAGCTGTTGCATAATGAGCCAGCAAATCAGGGACAATGCAGTTTGTTAGGAGTAATCAGTGGTACAAGCAACATAAACTCTGATCTGCAGGTGTAATATGCTATGGCAAATCAGGATCTTTGCTTTTGCAGTGTGACTCAACTTATAAGCTCGTATATATATATATATATATATATATATATATATATATATATATATATATATATAAAAATGGCACTATACTCTCTATAGTGTTGTCCATACTTTTATATTACTTCTTATCATGCACAAATATATAAAGCTAGCAAGTATAAATTATACTTTTGAAGACATGAAAGAGATTTTTAAAAGTTGAAAATAAAGTAAATGTTATCTGGAAGAAAAATCAAAGTTATAATTTTTGTGGATTAATAGAGTACAAACAATTAGAGAATATGAAAACTGACTGACCATACAGTATCTTAGTTAATCCGTAAAATTCACCCCCTACTAGGACTGAAACCCAGGTCAGCGGGTACCAGCACACCTATCCCTTAACTGCATGTACCAACCCCATACTCTCTTTAGTGCACATGTGCAAAAGAAGTCTCAAGCCAAATCATGGATAGAGACATCAATGCATAGTAGACTCATCTTAACTCTCCTCTAAATGCAGTCACTCTATGGTAATATTCTTTCTCTATATGTAATTTAACTTAATATTATTTCAAAGCCTTGTGTAGGATCCAAGAATAGTACTTTCTACTCAGATGTTCATGAAGTGACCAAAATTTGCAATCAATTTGCTCCATTTTTATGCTAATCTTTCATATGTTATCAGTAGACTTTTGATAGAAAATAATTTTAACAATATATTGATTGATTCTGACAAAGTTTCATTACAATGGAAATATGAAAAAGACCATTTACATCATCAGACAAACTTAAGTACAGTACTTGGCTATGAAACCCAAAGTTTCCCAAACAATTGTGCTAACCTTCACTGTGTTTGGTTTAGCTATTCATGTGCATGCACCTATAAACACTGAAACATACATTAAATAAATTTGCACAAATCAGGTAAATTATTAGACAATATGGAACTGATTAAATAAAACTGCCCATTTGTAACCTTTCATGAACCTTACAATTACAGGTTTTAATATTATGGTGAAGCAGCTCAAAAAAATCTGCTGAATGAATACACAATGCAGTTTTTCAGCTCACAATGAAATCTAATCTTTAAACAGAATCTGTTTTATATACCAGCAGGATAAAAAGGGCACCATAAAAACACCACTGCTTAAAAATCAATGTATCAAAGAAAAGAATTAGGCAGGCACTTACATTTCATGAAGAATTCAATAAGTTCTGCGAAAACATCTCACATGCCCTCCGAAGGACATGCTTTCCAACCTTCTGTAGCATGTCCATAATACAGAGTCATAACCAGTCCAATCTTCTCTTCCCATGACAAACTGACTGGTATCCTAGCTCCATACCTTGTCTCCAGTCTCTACCATATGTGCAGCACTGATTGTCAGTTCCTCACTGTGATCAGTACTAAAATTTACATCCTCTTTTCAAGTCATTAGCATATATTGATTCCATAGCCATTTTCACCAGGATGACATGTTGGTTACCATGGCAACCAAGCCAGCTGTCTTGCCAATCTTTCATCATATTAAGGTGCTAACGATGTGGCCTTCATTCTCCCTGATCATTGCTCATGCAAGCTTGGCAAATTCTGATCAAATTTTGATAGAATTTGCTGACCGATTCATGAGTACTAGTGGTTCAGTTTTGACAAAATAAAAGAATGGCAATCAAGTTACTTTCTGTAAGTCCAAATTAAATTTCCATATATTTGTGTTGTCACCATTTTCTTTTACTATGAGGTCACTAGATCAAAGACCAGCATCACTCTCACAAACATGTCATTTACTTGTATTACAAATGCAGAAACACTGATTGTCTGTCATTTATTTCCCTGCTGCTAAACACTAAAATGTATTTCCATATATCTGATATTGATTCCCACCACAAGTTTTAACAGGCATTTAAGTGATGAATCATCCATTTTCAACAAAAAAAAAGAAACCGCTGAAATTTCTGTTTATTTTAATTATGCTGCAAAACTATTGATATTAAAAATACCATGAAATACAAAATGAAGGACATACAAAAGATCACAAATTGCAACCTTTATGACTTGTGTTTTTTATTATATGTAAGCAGGTGAAATATGCAAGTGCAGTAAAGGGTTCATTCTATCCTTTATGAAAATGTATTCATTCCAACCAGATAACTTCTAGGACAGATTCACTGTGTAGCCAAAAGAAACCACTTTCTGTAAATTAAAACTAAACAAAAGACAGAATAAAATCAAAGAAACCCATGAGTATTCAAATTCAACTGTCAAAATGAAAATATTTATCTTGTCACTTGTACAGTTCAAGTGTGGCCACAGTGGTGCTTAATTTTTGGACCATATGGTTTATCATACATGCAACAGAAATGACAGTCAGGTCAATACAGATCAGATTTCCAATCTATAAGTCAAGAGTTTTGACCTCAAAAGAGGGAGGATTTTCATCAACCCTATCTTTAGCATGCAAATGGACAAAAATTACAACTATTGAACAAATTTACATTTTTTTAATATTAAAGTTTGCACATCCCCATCAAAGTCAGTCCTTTCACAGTAAGTTGTTCCCATTCATACTTACTCTTCTTATATGTACCACAAACATTCATAGCATTTCTTAGATCATTGTTGGATTATATTGGTGGCAGTCCTCATCACTGTTGATCCTTACACTTTGGAGATGATGTACTATTACTGGATCCAGATTTCCTCTTGAGTCAACCTGAATTTTCCTCAGAACAGAAGATGTCCTTTTTAGTGCCAACACCGGAATGTGGCAATGGCAGTAGAATTCTACTGAGTCCACCAAGAAGTTTAAATTGTTTCCAGCCTCTGATTCAGATTGATGCCTGCCTGCTAGAGCTACTCAAGATTGGTATTGTCTGGGTGTAATTCTAATACTGTTCTAATATCAGAAGGATTCTTCACATGATGCACAAACACATACATTACACCATCAAACCCTTTGTGACTTTAAGCAGAATTTGCAGACACTTTTGTCATCATCATTATCGGTGCTATCACCACTCTTTAATAATGACAATCAAATCTGGAAAACAATTATCACTTACAAGTATTAGCATATTTGTTGTCACCGTTATTATGTTTTTATGACACCAGGATTCTGCACGATACATGATGTCATTCTTGCCAACGTAACGAACTTTAAAATCAGCTTTACAAGAAGAAAAGAATGCATATTCATGTTGCTTTGACTGTGACTGCAACCAATGAACTTAACATTTTCAACCATCACTGGATTTTGTGATATTTCAGTTGTTTGGAATTTGATGTTTTCATATTGGCACACTTAGACATCTCAGCAAACTTGAAACATTTAAATCAAACCAACCCAGTTGTATGCCACTTGAGCTCTGGAGTAATCCTACCATCATAATCAATTACATTCTTAATCCTGTCCAAATTACTTCTGATTATACATAGTATAGACTCTGATCCATCTTGGCAACTTTATGCACAGAACCAGAACATACCATGTGGAGAGATTAAAGTAACATTTCTTGTTTTATGCTGATTGCGCTCTTCAGTAACCCAACCATGATCAATTAATTTTTTTATCCTTTCTGAATTAATTTTGCTCACACATCTATCTTGACAAACTTCAAATCATGAAGTCAGCTGACCATGCCAACAGGATCAAAGGGTGAAATTAGCAATTACATTATCTTACCCGTCTTAAACCACATGATAACAGGCAGTATTAACACAAATATATTAAACTGGAATCAGAATGTAAAATTTCTTTAATTTTTTCACTAATAATTTTCCACATGCTGGAGGTTTCAGTAAGTGATGGGAGGGATGGGAGACACTTATGTACTTTGGAGAAAAACCGGGAGGTTCACATCCACGGTAAATTGCTTGGTTGCTTGGTTTGTTGGCAACTGGAGTTTAACCACATACCAGTGTTTAGTGCCAATTCAAGACTCTTTGCACCACAACATCTAACATGGATTTTCTTACCAGAATATAAAACCACATCCCACTACATGTGATACTGAGTCCAGCACAATACCAAGTCACTCCAGTTCCAAAGCACAGTAAGATCATAAGACCCTTTATATTAACCTGCATTAAAAGTGAGAATGCCTTACAATGAAGACTTTTCCAACAAGGCAGTGTCCTGACCATGCAATAATGCACAAAAGAAGGACCATGTGGCCCTGAAACCTTCGCCTGGCTGATATCCATCTAACAATCTGGGTCTGCAAAAGACTTGCAGTAAAAATTTCTTCCATTATGCTCTTGATAGCATATATTATGAAAACAATGTTTCAAGATTTCTTACATTTTAGTATAATTTGTGCAATAATGGAAGGTCATTATTTCTGGGTGCTTTCTGTCCAGGGTCCAATTCTGTTGAGTGGTTTTTAAAGATCATCATCATCATCATCATCATCAGTCCCGTAGTCTGGTAGACCATTGGGGCACCGCACAAGATCGAACAACCAGCTTCCTCCATTCCTCTTGATTTTCTGTCTTTCTCAGTGAGTCGCTAAGTGTCAAGCCTGTCCACTCTCGAATGTTGTCTTCCCACCTCTTTCTCAGTCTGCCTCTCTTTCTTCTTCCTTGTACAGTGCCTTGCAGTATTGTCTTGGCAAGTCCTGATGATCATGAGACATGCCCATACCACTGCAGTTTACGTTTTTTCACTGTGGTCAGGAGGTCTTCGTGAGGCCCAATGGCTTGTCTGATCCTTTGCCGCATTTCTTCATTGGTGACACAATCTTTGTATGAGACGCCGAGGATCTTTCAGAGGCATCTCATCTCTGTGGCCTGTATCCTTTTCTCTAAGTCAGCTGTTATGGTCCATTATTCACAGGCGTAGAGAAATATGGAGATCACCAGTGAGTGCATCAGTCTGACCTTGGAGCTGAGTGCGATGTTCTTGTCGTTCCAGATGGGCTTCAGTTTTGTCAGCGCTGCTGATGTCTGTGCAATCCCGGAGAGTACTTCAGGCTTCGATCCTTCATCTGTTACAATTGCCCCCAAATACTTGAAGCTGTGGAATGTTTCCAGCTTCGTATCTTGGACCCTGATATCAGTACTGATGCCCTTGGTGTTGTTGGTCATCAGTTTGGTCTTCTCTGCACTGATTTCCATGCCGTAGGCTGCAGAGGTTTTGTCAAGGCTCTCTACTAAGCCCCCAAATACCTGAAGCTGTGTACTGTTTCTAGCTTCATACTTTGGAACAACAGCAAGAAAGTGCACCAACTGGTCCAAGATCTAACAAGCACAAAACAACGGCGAGTTACCACCTTACAGGACAAAGCCGGAAACTGCCTCACAGAAGAAAAAGACATTCTGAAAAGATGGACAGAGTACTGCGCAGAACTTTACAACCACCGAGCCACAATAGCTCCCGAGGTACTGAACGTCCCTCCAGCAACTAACAACCACCACCACCCTATCCTGCGTGAAGAAGTAGAAGCAGCAGAGAGATCGCTGAAAAAGAGGAAGTCAGCAGGAGTGGACAACATCCCAGCAGAACTAGTCCAAGCTGGGGGAGAAGCAATGATTAGCACCCTCACAAACATCTGCAACAGGATCTGGCAAACAGGAGTATGGCCATCACCATGGACCCAATCACTGATCATCACCTTCCCCAAGAAAGGCAACTTGCAACAGTGTCAAAACTACCGTACAATCAGTCTTATAAGCCATCCAAGCAAAGTCATATTGAGGATACTGCTGAATAGATTAAAGCCACAGGCTGAAAAGATCACTGCCAAGGAGCAGGCATGTTTCAGAGCAGGGTGCAGCACAACAGAGCTTGATACAAGGAACCATTGTAACTATACAATTCTCTTTCAAGTCCATTTTAAAGCCATTAATACATCGAACACTTCCGCCTTGCAAATTTATAACTGGTCCTAAAGTCTCAGCATGCCTGCTTGTGAATACAATATATATGTTTTTATGGACGTTTCAAAATCAACTAGAAACTGAAATTGGAATGTTAAATAAAATTTCAAATTTCAACCATCGCTGATTCAAAGTATTGTGTAGATGGAACCTGATAAATAACAATATGTACTTTCTAACAACTCACCTGTTCTTTCATTTGGCTTTCACAACTATGAAAATTAGCATATTTTAAAAAATTCTAGACGTTAATAATTATTTTCATATAAAGAAACAACAACCTAGAGTTTTTTTCTATATCTCATACTTTCCTTTTCACATCTTTTGAAAAATTAAATTACAAAACTTACAAATTTTTGTCAGTAATGGCTGATAATCATGTGGTTCCTTTTCATGTTTTTTTTGTATTAAAGACAAAATTACCCAACAGGAAGCTTTGATGTTAATACAAAATATAACAACAGGAAATTAGTATGAGCTTCTTAGGGAAAAGCCCAATTATCTTTCTAAAGATACCACTGAAAAAGTATTGATATTCTGCAAAACCTTTATTCAGATGATATTTCACTCAGTGGGGAGTTATTACTCTCTCTCTCTCTCTCTCTCTCTCTCTCTCTCTCTCATATACATGAGGTAGCTCCCAATGCAAACAAAACATACAAAAGATCTGGAATTTAGAATATTAAATTTAGAATATTAAATTCCTCTGAAATAAATAAAAATTGAGAAGTAGTCACTATTAACCTTTTCATCTGTTGTTGTGGTTCATAAGTCTTTGAACTTGGATATGTGTGGGTGATATATATTTGAGATAAAAGTCTCAAGCAAGAATAGAATATACTTAATAACGACAAGAGTTGAAGATGGAAACCCTCTAATATATCTGCTCCTTTTTACATATTAAAAATCTGAGTGCTCAAAATATTCTGTACTCAATAAAATACTCCTAATTTTTCACATATGTATGAGCATACATTGTTAACAATTTGCTGAACAACCAATGTTTATTCCATGTGGGTGTGAAAATTAATGACAAGATTTCCTATCAAGAAAAGCAATATGGATTCTGTAATACTCCTCAACATTGAATGTCTCATGCAATCCTAAAGATCTGATGACTTTGCATTTAAAATCCTTGTATAGCAAACTTGAATTAACTTGAAATAAATTCTTTAAACAAATGTTATAAAAGATGCATGTAGAAAAAAAAACAGAACAAAAACTCTAGTTCTGTCAATGTATATCTTAACAGCATAATAATGCTACCATGTTTTTCCAGAAACTGTGATTTTTTAAACTGTTTTGTGTACTATTCCATTAATGCTACAACAGATTCCAAGTGAAGCACAAAATCCAATTATGTCCCTTTTTTTTGCATCATCCTGGAATCTATATTTATACAGGAATAATTTATCAAGTAATTTTGATTCTCGATCACAAAAAGAATTACAGGTGCCAAATTCACACTTGAAATCTCCAATCTCCAACTTCATGAAATATAGTCATTACTACATAGTAAAATTCTTAAGTTGTGTGCTAGTTTTAATTAGTATGCCTTGTTATGAATCTCAACTAGTACAGGACAGCTGCCAACTATATATGTAATTTATGACATTTTCTGAGTGGTCCCTCACTGCTGAGGTACATCTGTATGATTTCTCATATAATACAGGGTTGGTCATATGGGTTCAATTACTGTTTGTTTTTAGATACCCATATTTTTGTGCCATTTTTTTAAAAACAATTTATGTACTTAGGTTTCAGATGCAACTGTCATTGTCGAATGTTAATGCAAGAGATGCAGACTAATATATTTTCCATGAAGTTGAGAAATGGCTTGCTTACAACTGAAATAGAGAAACTAAGAGTATACTTTTGGAAATCAGAGAACCACACTTCACTACTCATTACACTATATATTTACTTGTAAGTCATGTCAGACTGCTAAAAAGGTCATGATCTACCATAGCATAATGCACCTGCATACCAGACTTTATGTTGTTTTGTTCTGCTGATTACTCTTCACAGAAAAAAAAACAACAATTTATTTAAATCATGCTTAGCATCATTTTTGGACCTACAGCCCTTTTATTTTTTTTTAACATCATACCTGGCATCATTTTCAGAATGTTTGCCATCCTGCAGTGCAACAGGAACTGTGCTAGTTATTGCAGACATATTCTCCATGTTTAATGGCACCCACCTATAAATCAATGCTAAAACAAACTCTTCTAGAACACAGGGTAAGCTCATAGAGTAGATGCTTTATTTTAGCTGAGGTTGATGAAAGACAAACATCTGATTGACAAAGATAAAGCTTTGACTGATGCTCCACATATCGCCTGCTAATTTTCTAATTTCCAGCAATGTTATAAAACCAGTTTCTCATTATCAAACAATTGATTCTCATTTGCATCCTTGCATCTGTATGACTGTTTTCAGATGTTCTACTGATTAAACAGCATACTGAATTCATTTTACCGGAACAATCAAGAATCATTTAAGGTCCCATCGGCTGGTGCTGGTCACATGACAGATCTGCAGCTAAAAATGGTCTGCCCTTGATTTGTTTTCAGACATTTTTGTATGCTTTCAAACAGCAAAAAAAACCATTATTCTTTGCTGTTTGAAAACAAACAGAACATAATGAAGCTTTGATAATGAATGTACCTCTGTATAAGGTAGTAACTTTATGACCCCCCCCATAGTGTTCTAATGAGGGTACCAATTCCCTTGCACAGTACTGAACTGAAGGTACCAACTATTCTGTACAGTGCTGTCCTGTGGGTACCAATTTCCTTGTATAGTGCTGTACCATGGGTACCAATTTCCTTCTTTAGTGCTGAACTGTGGGTACCAAATTTCCTTCTATAGTGCTGTACCGTGGGTACCAATTTCCTTCTATAGTGCTGTACTGTGGGTACCAAATTTCCTTGTACAGTGCTGTGCAGAGGGTACCAATTCCCCTGCAAAAGAATGTATGCAGGATACCAATTCCCATGCACAGTATTGTACTGAGGATACAAACTTTCCCTGTACAGTGTGGGACAGAGAGTACCAATTGCCCTGCATAGTGCAGTATTAGGGGTACCAAGACTCTTGCCTAGTATTCTAATGAGGGTACCAATTCCCTGTACAGTGTTGTGCTGAGGGTACCAATTTTCCTGCAAGGTGCTGCATTGGAGGTAGCAATTTTCCTGCATGGCATTGAACTGGGCAGGCAATTATCCAATTTAGTGTTGTATGGTGTGGGGATTGATTCCCTGTATAGTGTTTTACTGCAGGGGAGGGACCAATTACCCCATATTGTTGTATTGCAAAGACTTGTATTGTACTTGGGAGGGGGAGGTAACCAATTCCTTTGTATAGTGTTGTAATGAAGAGACCATTTCCCCTTTATAGTAACGAATTGGGTGGATCCAATTCCCTTCATAGTGTTTTACTGGGGGGACCAGCCCTCCTCTGTAGTGTTGTTTTCGGGGATCAATTAACATCGATAGTGTTGTACGTCAAGTACCAATTCCCCTCTATAATGTTGTAATGGGAAAAAAAATTACTTTGTATTGTGTTGTATGGGGGGGGGGGTTTACAAACTCCTCTTATAGTGATGTACTTGGCAGTCCAATAAAGTATTTTCACTGAAAAAGCTTGGTGGTAAAAAAGTACAGCAACGGCAGCTAACCCTCTCATAAAGCTCTAGTTGTATATCTTGTGTGATAGCAATATTCCTTTATAAATTTTGGTCTATAATAACAATAATAATAATAATAATAATAATAATAATAATAATAATAACAATAATATTAATAATAATAGTAATGGCAGCATTGTTAGTTTTTTGGAGTTTATTTGCCCTGTTGCCTTGTTTTATTTACATACTTATATGAATATTAATAGACTCATTAAACACATCTCTCTCTCTCTCTCTCTCTCTCTCTCTCTCAGTGGTTCTTTCCGGGTTTTTCCCGGGAAGAATATCTCTCTCTCTCTCTCTCTCGTGTCAGTGGTTCTTTCCGGGTTTTTCCCGGGTTCTTCCTCCACTGTTTATACTGGCTACCATGAATAGGGTATCTTGTGCTGAAAAATGGCATTAAACCCTGTAACAAAAAGAACTCTCTCTCTCTCTCTCTCTTATTTGCACTCTGGCAAAAGTGAAAACAAACTTCCTTTCAATACATGCATTATTTAGTACATGGAGATATGCAAAGAAAAATTATACTCATTCTGTCTGTATTTAACCATGACAGCTGAAATAAATAACAGAAAATGAAAATCAGAATACTTTTCTAAAAATATTCAAACAGAAATATGGTATCCAAATATCTGTTTGTTGATCCAGCAAGTCTGGCTACATATTGTGAAAAAAACCCCAAAACAAACAAGGCAAAATATAAACAATACAACACTGAATTAGTTTACAAGGAAACATCTTTAAACCTTCTAAATCACCTAAAATCCAAACTCCAACTTGCAAGGTGATCATAATATCAACATTGTGAATAGTCACATTGCTCACAATACTGCCATTTCTATTCACTATATTGTATGTACTCTTGAAAAGATAACCCTGAATATGTCAACATGATGAAGACCATGGTCATATCAATGTCAGTAATCAATCAAGCTGAATCAACACATCTAGAATTAATTAAATTAAATTGGCCACATGTCTTTGCAATTTTGACAACAACTACTCAGATAAATTTCTGAGATAGTCTAAGCATTTAATGGAACAGGTAATCAATTTTGCCTTTCTTTACCTGTGTATAAACTAAAACTTCAGCACTAAAGCAGTGTTTATGATAGTACTGAGGATAAATGGGAAGAAAAATACCGACATTATTTTAATTTTCAGTATGAATCCTGAAACAATTTACTCAAGATCCCTAAATCATAATTTCATTTTACACAGATGACTAGGTTCACTGTCTTAATTGTGTGAGGCTTGGTGGTGATGGGGGTGTCAATATATACTAAAGCAGATATAGAGGAGAGGATGGATTTTTAACACTGACAATTATTAAAACCCTATCCATATATATTCAAAAAATATTCTACTTGAAAATTTGGCATTCGTTTTGGCTCAAGTGACCACAAGATGTTAAGTACATACAAGACCATACTAAACCTGGGTTATTTACAATATGATTTCTACAATATTGATAGGCGATGGCAATGAAGGTGAAGGTCTTCAGATGTAATGGAGATACCCAATTAATCTGATAAAAATGGAATGAGTTCACTGTCAAACTTCATTTGTTTCCTTTTTGGAATATAGTTAAAAATGAGTGGATCTGAGTGAAAACTCTTTAACAATAATTCTTCATTTGGATTTGGAGTAAGAAAATGGCTGGTTCTGAAGAAGGATTTCAATTACATATGTTGCCTTGCTCTCTCACACACAAAACACCTGCTGATACAATGGGGTCATGTTAATATTCAAAATTCTGTACCACATATACTTGCTTATATGACAAATCCAACTGTAAACTGCACAGACCCAGATCTGCTGATGCATAATGTGCTGGCAATCTGCATCTGTGCAGTTTGTTAGAAGTAATCAATAGAACAAACAACACAGACCCTAAGCTACAGGCACATTATGCTACAGATCAGAATCTTTGTTGTTTGCAGTTTGACTTGACTTATAAGCAAGTACATATGGTAGGCAAGTTTAGTATTTATTAGTAATGTTTTAATTAACTGAGCCAAACTTGTACATCTTATCTCACAGTTCTGAATCTCTGAGTAACCAAAAAACAAAATTTAGAATCAACGATAAAAAGCACTCAATGTTGTCTTAAAACTTCTGAAAATTATTCAGAATATGTCCAAGACAAATTCTAACAACACCAGAATTCTGAATTTTGAATATTTTTCTTGAATTTAAGATTCCAAAGGATTGCAAAATTACATTCATTTGTATTCAGGAAAGATTAAGAAAATTTCCAATATCTTATATGTAATAAACACTAAAGAAATTTCAATGCAAATGTACTGAAAAAGTCAATTTTTCTTGAGTTGTGATTAGCTTAAAATATGCAAACATTTATAAAACTTGATCTAGAAAGCAATTTTCTGCTCATGTATGTTTGTTACCTTTTACTAAAGAGGTAGGAACAATGACTTTTGAGTGAACACTGTGACAGCAATAATTTGTGCCTTAATATGATTTCAGTTTTTTCTGGGTGGGTTGGGGGGAGCATTTTTATTGACATTATTATTTATTTTCATTCATTGCTGTATTATTTTAATGGTAATCTAACGAAGGACTGATATATTTCTCTGATAATCCAAAACTGAGCCCATCTCACTTCTGATCCAGGGTCAACAAAAATGTCTACCTGCATTCATTTTTGTAAAGAGTCATAAAAATAATTTTCTTGAATTCAATATTCCAGACTGCAAGAAAAGATCACTGGTTTAAAAAATGGTTACATAAATTGTTTCTTAAAGTGAATTTTCTGTCAATATATTAAGATCAATCACTCAAAAAAATTAACTTCAAAACCTATTTGCTGTCTACAATTTCTTGAAAATAACATAACCAACTTATCATACAGCTTTAGTAATGTATAAGGGTGTTCCAGTAATGTATCAGGGTATACCAGTAATGTGTCAGGGTGTTTGACTAATGTGACAGTGTGTTCCAGTAATGTGTCAGGATGTTCCAGTAATGTCAGGATCTTCCAGTGATGTATCCATGAACCAGTAATGTGTCAGGGTGTTCCAGTAATATAACAGGGTGTTCCAGTAATATGTCAGCATTTCAATATGTGTCAGGGTGTTCCAGTAATGTGACAGTGTGTTCCAGTGATGTGTCAGGGTGTTCCAGTAATATGTTGGGGTGTTCCAGTGATGTGTCAGGGTGTTCCAGTAATATGTTGGGGTGTTCCAGTAATGCCTCATACCTTCTGATTCTTGGGTGAAAGTTTGGGATCAATTCCAATCCAGAGAGGCAAGTAAACTGTTTATCAAATTCTAGCAATTACATCATCTAGGCTTTAAGCAACAGATAATAAAAAAATTTCTATTCTACATATCTGGAATGTCAAATTGACAACCCAAGTTACTAGAGTGTGTAATAACATGCCATCCTATTCTGGTTGAGCCATAATGTTCATAACCATAGAAAGGAACCGGCCCCAGTTTGTGGTCCAGTCTTGAAAACTTTCATCAAATAAATCACAAAAATAATCATATTCTAATGCATGCAAATTAAAAAAAAACAAAATATAAAATGCATATGAACTGGGAGGATTTAATGTTGCATTATTATTTTTCTTTTTAAATATATTTTCCAGTGAAAATGATTCCACGACTGATATGCAAGAACACATTCAAGTACTACTCCAAATTTCCCAAACATGACTTGGGAAAATTAAATGATTTTTATTTTAAATAACGACTGATATGCTCTCTGAATGTTTTCATAATAAACATTTCAACTAAATGGTAAATGACGAGATATAAAGTCTGTGCTCTCTGTTTACTATCACAGGCTACAAAACTAATAAAAAGTGTAGGACACCCAATTTTTGACAATTTCACTCAAATACGACAAGATCAAGGCTGCAGTGTTTACTAAAATTGTTAAACTTGTATATGGTTTACAGAAACCAAACAATGCCATTTAATCAAAATGATTAGAAATTGAACGTTTTCCCCTACCTACCCATTTAGACTTACTGAACAGCTGACTCCTATTGTGATGTGCATGCAATATATCTCTCAACCTGTGATTGTTTCATTTGCTGTAGGTCTTCTACCATGACCGAATGCAGTAAGATATGTATTTGTTATGCCTGTATGACAAGTTAGGTAAAACATCCTAGAATTGTTGTGATATTGTTTTTCCTACTCCTAAATACATGTACATGATGATAGAAATTGATAATGCAATGGGAAGTACTATGCGGACATACCCATGGGAAGTACTATGCGGACATACCCATGGGAAGTACTATGCGGACATACCCATGGGAAGTACTATGCGGACATACCCATGGGAAGTACTATGCGGACATACCCATGGGATGATTTTGAAGAGTCTACAATGACTAAAAATCTGATAAGTAGCTTAAAATCATGAAACAACGTTTGATTCAAATAAACTGTCATTATTCAAAGGTTCTGTCTGCATACATGTTTTTCAAAGGTAAATAAAATAAATTAAATAAAATGTTATCAGCATTATTGGTAAATCAACCTGATGTTATTATTGTTCTTGTTCTGGGTATGATGCCTTTTTTCAGCACATGATTGGCTATACATGGTGGCCAAAATATCAGGTGAAGGAAGACCCAAGAAAGATCTCAGGTGTAAAACATCCTGATGAGTAACACTGCGTAATGTACACTACAACGGATTCTTCTCAACTTTGGCTTTTTCCTTGATGTGAAAATCATACACACTTTAAAAAAAAAATTAATAGAAATATCCTACAAAGCTGTCCTCTTCAGCAGTGATGTGGAAATATATCATTCAACTGAAACGGGTAGTTCCTGCTTCACCAACAGCCATGTGCACGTTCATTCACACATTCATCAATTTTGTAAATGTTTACAGGCCATAAACTATGCCACTGACATGTGTAAATGTTGCAGCATTAGCAGGCAATAGATTTTTGAACAGCTCTGCATGTTGCATTTCATCACATATGGTTCACCTTTATACACATCATATTGCAATACTGTAACAACTGTAAGATGTGCTGTGTCATAAAACGTACATTGTAGCCATGTCACACAGAAAGTATTACTATCAGTAACACAAAGTCTTTAACATTATGTGATAACTAGAATATCAAACAGTTCCTTTGACAGGAAATATATAAAATTTGATAAATAATTCAAAGTACCACTTGCTGAACACAGCTTACAGCATCTAGTATTTATTTCAAATATTTCATTTCGATTCTTAACTTGGGTCTTTTTCTCTTTCTACCTACTAACATGTCATATTTATTCATCCCTACATTCTTTTAAAAAACCATTGTGGCTCAAGTTTTCAATAATTACTGGGACATGATATACTGATTAAAACATTACAAATTTTAATATACAATCACCCATCAAAGTACATTACTCAAAATAAGATCAATAATAATAATAATAATAATAATAATAATAATAATGCTTCATTTATAGAGGGTGACTCATTAGTCAAGGACTATTCTCCCTTCAGAGGCCCTCTTAAGGCGAGTATAACAATGCACATTATATGAAGATAGCAATCATTACTGTTTATTTTAACATGTTTTGTATTGAAAAACTAAATTCCATTATCTATTAGAAACACATACATGCTCATGATATCTCTTCTTAAATACTCTAATATTTTCAGCAGATTTTACATGTAGTGGAAGCTTGTTCCACAGAACTGTACCAGAGTATTGGAAGCTCTTTTTAAATTGCTTTGTTCTTGGTTTTGGTGCTAGAAGGTTTCCATGTAATATTGATCTCAACTGGTATTGAGTTGAAAAAGGCCTGAATAAGTGCTGAAGATACTCTGGTGCAGTTCCATGTAGACATTTATATAAAAGAACTGCCTTGTGAAAATCTATCCTGTCATATATTGTGAACCATTTGAGTTCTGTAAACAATGCTTTTGAGGGATGATCAATAGAGTCATCTAAAATTATGCATGCTGCATGTTTCTGAAGTTTATAAATCCTGTCAAGCTGAGATTTAGCACAGTTTCCCCATACATTTGAACAGTAATCCATTGTTGGAAGAATATATGACTTGTAGTATAGACTGCACATTTCCATAGGTAAATATTTCTTGATTCTGCTGAGTAGGACAATTCTGGATGAGAGTGTTTTACAAAGCTTATCAATATGGTCATTCCATAATAAATTATTATCTACGGACACACCTACAAGCTTTTCATATTTGACATTTTCTAATGGATGATTATTTATTGCAAGAGATAGTTCTGGGTTCCCTGACTTGTGTAGCTTTTGTGATGTCCCCAAAATCATACATTTTGTTTAACCTTCATTAATTACCATCCTATTTTGTTGTACCCAGTTTTGGACTCTAATAAGGTCTGAATTTAATCTCATCTGGATAACTTCAGTATCAGAACTAGATGTATACAAGGTTGCATCGTCTGCAAACAAATCTGTATTTGTGGATTCATTATTTAATGGTAGATCATTGATATATATATATAAGGAAGAGGAGAGGGCCTAAAATTGAGCCTTGAGGGACCCCTGAATGAATAGTGCGAGTTTGAGAGCTAATATTGCCAATGCTTACTTGTCGAGACCTTTGGTTTAGATATGATCTAAACCAGTTTAAAGAAGGATTGTCGAACCTGTAACATTTCAACTTTTGCAACAGAATTTCATGATCAACAAGATCAAAGGCTTTCTTGAGGTCAAGGAAAACAATCCCAGTCATATGTCCATTATCCATTTCCTTCAGCCAAAGATCAATTAATTTGGTAAGTTCTGTTTGGCACAAGTGGTACTTTCTAAATCCTGATTGCGCTTTATGAAACAGATATTATGTTTCAAAAAATTATAGACCTGAATGGCTACATGCTTTTCAAATAATTTTGACAATACAGGTAGAATTGATATTGGTCTGTAATTCCCTGGATCCTCCTTTTCTCCTTTCTTAAAGATAGGTGTAACCTTTGCACATTTCAGTTTCTGGAAAATTACCACTCATTATACTTAAATTTATGATATGCGTTAATGACTTTGTTATTACTGGTGCAGCAATTTTAAGAATTTGTGGACCAATACCATCCAATCCAGAGGATTTATTAATATTCACCTTAATTATCATATCAAAAACATCAGTTTCACTAACATTAGCTATTTGAAAAATAATTATCATCAGGAATTTTAGCTCTTATAAATGATAGAAGAGCATCAAGTTCAAATGGGATGTTAGTCTGGTTCTGAATACTGTTACTGGGGATGCTTATGAAGAAATTGTTGAACATTTCCACAATGTCTTGTACAGATGTTGCTATATCCTCATTTTGCTTAAGTCTAGGGGGAAAACAACTGCTCTTGGGTGGGTTCAGCTCTTTTAGATGCTTCCACAATGTCTTGGTACTCTTACTTTCTTCAACAGCCTTTTTATGGTAGTTCTCTTTTGCCTTATCTATCAGGTGCTTAGTTTTATTCCTCCACTTTCTATAGCTTTTCATGTCTTTTTTCTTGTGGAAAATATCTTATAGGTGCCTAGCCTCATTGATCTCAGGGGTAATCCACTTAGGTGTAATTTGGTGTTTAACCCTTTCTGTTTTAATTGGGGCATGCTTGTCTAAGGTTGCACTGAACATCCATACCATTTGTCTAAGGAAGTGTTGACATCAGCTATATTGCGGACTGATTGGAAGGGTCTGCAAACTAAATCATTTAAGAACATTTTCTCATCAAACTGTTTAAAGTCCCTGTATTGTATTTCAATGTGTTGACCATTTTTAGATGATTTCGGAACATGTCTAGTCATACAGACTGGGTAGTGGTCACTCAGTGCATACACTAGCACACTAATTTCACACATGTTATCAGATTTATTAGTACAGACATGATCAATCAATGTATATGAGTAGCAATGTGACAATCACCAATCAATTTTGGCTACCAGCAATGACACCATCACCAATCAATGCAAGACTACTAGCAATGAGAAAATCACCAATCAATCTTGACTACCAACAATGACACCATCACCAATCATAGCAGACTACTAGCAATGAGAAAATCACCAATCAATTTTGACTACCAGCAATGCCACCATCACCAATCAATGTGGACTACTAGCAATGAGAAAATCACCAATCAATGTAGACTACTAGCAAGGAGACAATCACCAGTCAATGAAGACTAACAGCAATGAGACAATCACCAGTCAATGCAGACTATCAGCAATGCCACCATCACCAATCAATGCAGACTACTCGCAATGAAAAAATCACCAATCAATTTTGAATACCAACAACGAAAACACTCACCAATCAAAAGAGATGTCCAGCAATGAGACAATCACCAATCAAAGTAGACTACTAGCAATGAGAAAATCACCAATCAATTTTGACCACCAGCAATGAGACAATCACCAATAAATGTAGATACTAGCATGGAGAAAATCACCAATCAATATAGACTACCAGAAATGGGACAATCAATAATCAAGGAGAAAATCACTAATCAATGCTGACTACCAGCAATGAGACAATCACCAATCAATGTAGACTACCAGCAATGAGACAATCACCAGTCAATGTAGACTACTAGCAATGAGATATGTTTTGCACAGATATGTTCTTCCAAAATGAATTTCCATTGCAATCAAAACCGATGTGAAACTTGCAGTGTACTATCACTGTAAAACAAGCCTGATTGAATTAAGGACATCAAATATTCAACTGCGATGAGATATATTCCTTTTCGAAAGTAAAATATGGCATCAGACTTCATGAATGCTGAATGTTTTAAAATTATGTTTAGAATGCTCTTGTTATGTGTTCCTTTAACACAGCATGAATCCAACTTCTAACAGCATTAGACTATGCTGTTCGTTTGTAGGTAAATCCCCTTTTGTAAAATAAACCTTTACTGTGCAGCTCAAAATGATGTGATCCATGCATTGGACACCATGCTTTACCCATGTGTATCATACTGAAGCACAATGAATTGTGGGGGAGACTGGATTTAAAACGATGTGTTCCTTGCATTGGATGTCATTAACAAGACACCATGTTTTACCCAAGTGTACCATAGCACTATGAATTATGGGACAGACTGGATGTAATATGATGTGGTTGCAACTTCTGTCTTTTATTAAATATTGAAAAAGAAAAATTCTGATGTAATTCTGATGTAATTTTATAATTTTTGTTGAATAATTTTAATAGGGAAACATAAGGAAACACTGACCTACCACCAGTGATTTGTAAAACACCTGAAGCACCAGTTGATGCTGACATGCCAGCAATTTAAGTTTAATCAGTCACTCAATTATATGATGATATTTGTTCTATCAGCATAACAGAATGGCTAAATGATTTCACATAAATTTCGTAACTCTGTTTCTAAGAGAAAGTTAATCATTCACATGTCATGTTTGATTTCATTTTGTTTATGTAATTGATTAAATTGTTATATTTTATATACAGGGGCTCATGTTATTATATTCTACTTATCTGCTCAGAGTTATTCCACTCCTTAATTTCATCTTTTATGTTATTACAGTAAAACCTGTCTTGAAAGACCATTGCTATGTGAGACCACCTGTCTTGAGAGACCACACTGTCAGTGCACAAATGTATTAATTATTTAGCATTGTTACCTGTTATGACAGACCACCTGTCTTGAGAAACCATAATTTTTTGGCAAAAGAGGTGGTCTCTCAAGACAGGTTCTACTGTAATTACTTGATCCAGGTAATAACACCTTGGTCAATCATCTCCTAGATAATCATAACCAAAAACTATAAGGAGTGGAGGAGATCACACATCTCCATCACCACCTCATGACGATGTCCAACCTCATGTCAGTACAATTCTATTCTGCTAATTTTAGTACACATGTCCAACCTCATGCCAATAAAAATTCATTCTGCTGATTTTAGTACACGTCAAACCTCATGCTAGTACATGTACAAATTTACTCTGCTGAATTTAGTACACATCGAAACTCATGCTAGTACAATTTTATTCTCCTGATTTTTAGTATACATGTCCACATCACTATCAAATACAATATATCCTTATTTTGGAGTAATATTTTATTGTATTTTATATTCAGTCATTCATAATAAAAGTTACACTGTGGGTTTGTTATACCTATAATAATGTTTGACAATGAGTTTTCTAAATTGTGAGACTTCATGTCTTTACTGAAGAAAGTATCAGATTTTTTAGCAATAAATCATACAACTTGATCCTGCAAACAAAAAACCAAATGCAAATGTAAAAGCTGAATTGTCGCCATGGGAACAATTAAATGCGTCTGAGTGGTGTAATATAATTTGACTAAATTTATGGAATAAATGTTATGCGTCAGGTAAAAAAAGAAAATATATACTGTATGCAGTACTAATATGTAGTTTTTGAAATCAGCCCAAAAATGTTTGAGAAAACTATGTTTTCTAATCTATGGCAATGTGACAAGTTTAGTTTGTGCCAATCAGAATCTCATTACTTGCTGAATTCTTAAAATCTTTTGTTACATCTATTTCATTTTGTGACATTTTTCAACACAGTTGTACTATCTCTTCTCAAAGATATTGTATAAGGCCATATTTTCAACATATAAACATCTCCTATTTATTAGAAGAAAAAAAAATCTAAAATGTGGATGTACTTTTTATTATTTTTTTTTCTTCAGGTAAACAAATACCAGAAATACTCACTTATAAGTTGTGTCCAACTGCAAACAACATAAAGGAAGATCAGCCATTGCATAATGCACCAGCAGATTGGGGTCTATGTTTTTTGCTCTATTAATTACTCCTAACAAGCTACAGACCCAGATTGCCATTGCACTTTGTGATTACTGATCTGGGTCTTTCCACTCTGCAGATGAATCAGACTTGCAAGTGAGTCTATATGATACATATATTCAAAAACATTGCAAGACTCCCTCTGAATAACATTGTTCACGGTAACCATGACAATGTCCTGCACAAGAAGTGAAGAAGCCTTATTCTAAGAGGTGCTAAAACCCAACTTAATGCTGATAATCCACTGTAAGTGAAAAGTAGAAATATGAAACAAAACATCATGTCCAAACCTTTGTTATACAGATTGACTTTACCGGGTATGATGAGACCATATCCATATCACACTGATGGACTTTATGACAAGACCACATCCATGTTATACTGACGGACTATGATGAGACCATATCTATGTCACACTGATGGACTTATGATGAGACCATATCCGTGTCACACTGATGGACTTTATTACAAGACTACATCCATGTTATACTATGAGACCATATCCATATCACACTGATGGACTTTATAACAAGACCACATCCATGTTACACTGACTGACTATAATGAGACCATATCCGTGTCACACTGATGGACTTTATGATGAGACCATATCCATGTCACACTGATAGACTTTATGAGACCATATCTGTGTCACACTGATGGACTTGTGATGAGACCATATCCGTGTCACACTGATGGGCTTTATGATGAGCCCACATCCATGTTATACTATGATGAGACCATATCCATGTCACATTGATGGACTTTATGATGAGACCACATCCGTGTCACACTGAAGGACTTTATGATGAGACCATATCCATGTTATACTGACTATGATGAGACCATATCCATGAAAGGCTCTGCTGAATTTGACTTTACAAAATGAAATCTGTTGCAATTTACTTCATATGTATGTATGTATGTATGTATGTATGTATGTATGTATATATGTATGTATGTATAATGTCCAGTTTTTATACCTTTATCCATATGTGATGTATCAACATCATTTGTCAAATACTGTAAGGCATCTATGCCAGAAAACTTTCTGAAAGTGTTGGTCAAATTCAGGGAAGGGGGAGAGGTTTTTCTTTCTAAGACGAAGTTCCATGGTTTTTCTAAGTCATTCAAGGAATTTTCTATTTTAAAAATGGCATCTATTTTAATAGCAATCAGCCTAATTTGCATAAATTTGAAAGCCCTAAATGCCAGAATGGTATAAGTCAAATTTGATACATTCTGCTGAGCAGTTTATGACAAATAATTTTTTTTCTTCTATTTTTAGCAATGGTAGCCATATCTGACAGCAGATTGGAATCATTTATGAAATAAATGAAAGGCAATTTTGCCAGAAAGTTTCAAATTTGGTTAAGTTCTGATTAGTGGTTTTTGAGAATAGGTCATTAAATGACTTTTCAATGTTTAAAAAATGGTGGCCATATCTGATGGCTGGTAGGCATCATGTGTACAAAATGGCAAATCCTCTATGCCAGTATGCCATCAAACTTGGTCAAATTCTTAGTACTTTTTAAAAAGAACTAACTTACAGGTTTCCTAATTTTAGTAACTGCAGCCATATTTGATGGAATATCAGCATTATTGATATAGATGTCAAAACCATATATCTCTGAGCCATTTCCATCACGATTTGGTTAAAATCTATTGAGAAGTTTTTGATGAGTCATTTAACGCTTTTTCTATTTTAATAATGGTGACCATATTTGAGAGTAGATTTTGAGAATTTGTTGTTCAAAGTTTTCCTATTTTGATTTTATAGTGGTGCCCATATCTAATGGCAGAAGGGTACCATCAAAACAAATATAAACAACTCTATGCCTACCTGGATGCTTCGTCTACCAGGATGCTTTGTCTACCTCGATATTTTGTATTGAATTTGGGCAAATTCTACTCGGCAGTTTTTGAGAAATTGTTTAAATAGATTTTTCTTCTTTTTAGTAACTGTGGCGATAATTTCAGTAAAATTTTGAGACATGCATTTACCAATATACTTTATCTCCTCTAGTATGAAAATACAAGAAATGTTTTTGGATGAGAAGGATAACTCCATCTGACATGGGACATTTCAACAAACCTGGGTTTAAGATGTAATGGCAAACTAATGAAGCAAACATGAATTATAAATTGCTTAAAATTTTATGGAAAAGGTGAAAAGTTAACACACCTAGATTTTCTTGATATTGAGGGCCCATTCCAAAATTGGCATATAATTCCACAGACATATTATTTGGCAGAAAATGGAATTACTGATACAAGAAAAAGCTCTAGTACCAAAAAGGGAACGTAACTCAACTTTCCTTTTTGGACAGGCAAAAAATGTGAAAAGCAAACTCAACCTTTTCTTGATAATAAGACTGACATCAAAAACAATGGTTTCAGTACATTAAGACGTTGTGATGGAAGGATTAACATAAATAGTTAACACCAGATGATGTCCCAGTATCCACTGAATATAGTGGAAAATATACAATATTCTCTTGGACCTAGATCTGCTGTCACATAATGTGCTGGCAGATCTGGGTCTCAGCATTTAGTTAGGACTAATCAGCTGAGCCAACAACAATAAACCTGATCTGCCAGCACATTACGAGCTATGCAGCAGGAAACCAGGTCTATGCTGTTTGACACTAGATCAGATTTACATTAAAGTATATATGGTGATAAATCCAAAATACCTGGTCTCTTCTTGGCACTGCAAAATGGACATTCTTAGAATGCTTTATCAAAATTTTTGTCCAAGCTAGTGGATCTGACCGCAGCTGATCACAGACTGGTTTAATGACTACAGAAAAATCCAGATCCATTAGTTACAATTATACAGCAACAAGTCTAGCTTCACTTCTCATTAGCTTTCTGGAGAGTGAGAAACTGAAGGACTAATGATGTGCAAATGGAACAGAGAATGGTGAGTGATTGGCCATTAATATACTGTGGAAGTGAAAGCTGTTAAATCGACTGATTCACAGGTCAATCTAAATATTTAAATGCAATTGCTTTTGAATAAAGTTGTGAGCAGAATATAAAATCCCAACTATTCCTGAAAAGATCTCATGTACAAAAATCAAAAGTGTGACTTACAATATCTACCATTTTGTCCAAAATTTCTGAGTGTCTTACTTTTTTGGACACCCATTAGTTTTTTTCTCTGAAGAGATTTTAAATGCACCCTAAATTTTCAGACATGCTAATAAAGACCAGTGAATTATGAAACAAAGGTGATTAAATTTAATAAAGTAACCTGATATTTTTGAAAAACAAAATGACAACATATGCTGCTTCAAACTACCAACAGTTGCCATCTTCTGATTCTATAAATATCTTATGGGATAACATCTAAAGATCTAGATTTCTTTGGTTTTATGTAATATATAGCTATTATTTGATGATATGTGTAAAAGAGAGATTCATATCAGTTGTGGTAAAAAGTTGTTTTGAAACTAATTGTTTACCAAAAGAAAAAGCACAGAAAAATTGAGAAACACTAGTATACACTTTAATCCCTAACAACATTTATATAAAAATTGAAAATCATTTGAATAATTGTCCTATGTCACAACTTGTTAATATAATCAGTCCTTTATTAAGTCACGCTGCTGATTACAGTTTAATCATTAAATTCATTTTAAAATTTTAATTTATTTTCCAATTTATCTAACAGATACTGTGAATCAAAGAAAATTTATTGCTTTTGTTGATTTCGAAATTTGCATAACATTTACCATTACATATGCTTGCCACCTGGAATTTTCCAATGCCAATGTAGTCAGTCTATTTAAATATCACTTCTATGTATGTGTAGAAAGTAGTCTATATTTGTCATTGAAAAGTTGCTTTTTTTCTGTAACATTCAGGCATGACAGAAAGAGGGGAGAGTTTCTGACCACAATGCTCAAGCATGATTAATGTTGACCCTTCCAAATGCTCAAACATGAATGAGCTCGACCATGCTGAATGCTCAAACATAATTACTGTTCACCTTTCTGAATGCTCAAACATGATGATGGTTCACCCTGTTGAATACAAACTTTTACAAGTAAGTATAAACAATGCAATGTAATAATAAAACAATGTAATAATAAGAGAGAGCAATAATCCTTGCAACTCATGTTTACAGCTTGTTTGCAAATATTAATGGTCCATTACAGGGTATACATTGATTGGCTATTTGTTTGAAAATATTAATGGTCCACTATAGTGCATGCACTGATTGGCTATTTGTTTGAAAATATTAATGGTCCATTACAGTGCATGTACAGATTTGATATTTGTTTACAAATATTAGTTGTCCATTACAGTGCCACCTTTGACTGGCTATTTGTTCAGTCTGTATGAAAATGATTGGCTATTGGTTCAGTCTGTATGAAAATGATGGCACACGTTGCAGCAGACAATACTAAGGACCATCACTGAGGAAATGTGAATAAAGGAAGCAATATTTCTTGGATCTGTTTTGTATGAATGCTTCAGTATTCTTTGACAGTCTCTGTTTAATCTACCAATTAAACTGGAACATTCTAATCCTGTACATGGAGAGATGAATCATTCAATTGGCAGTTCTGACAAACTGAATTTTTCTGATGTTTGATCAGAGGTATCTTCTGCTTTGGAAACAAAAGCATTTATATTTATGACAACAAATATAACTGTTACACAGACTTCAACAGTTTTTATGTCACTGGATTTACACTACTGTACAGCACAACCGGTGAATCTGGAAAATAATGGCTAAATCTTGTCCCACCATTAAGAACACTCCAACTCAGAAAGCTTTTCATCAGAAATTATTTTATTTGTCCCAGGTTGGAATAAATCAAAATAGATTCTTGAGTTTTGGCAGGCAAAACATTATGTAAACATTAAATGAAGATCACTGTATTCAATGCCTTCATGCCAATATACACACATATTTACAGTCTTGATCTGACATTTGTTTTCTATCTGCATGATCTACAGTGTCCCAGTGGGGACCTACAAACTCATTCTGAATTTAATCTAAGCCAGTGTTGATGTAAAATTTCCTGAACTTGAGTTAGTTTGGGATGAGAGATTTAACCAAAACAGAAATCTTTATGTACAAATGTAATTTTTCTGTTTTTTTTTTTTTTTTAAATGAACTTCTTGGTTGACCATTGGCAAACATCAGCAACATGAATTCACTTTTGTACAGTCCTGCAGTTGAGTAGAACAATAAATGATTTACAGCCTAACTTATGCAACCATATCTGGGAAGGAAACCAGTAGTCTGCAACTAATTAAAAGAGGTCCCTTTGTACATGACAACTCTCTTAAACAGCCACCTCTATAAAAGGAGAGCCCATTTAATACACATGACTGCTTAAAAGTGGTCCCTTTGTACATGACACCTGTCTTAAACAGCCACCTCTATGAAAGAACAGCCCTTCTAATACAGGAGGCTTCTTAAAGGAGGTCCATATGTACATGATAACTGTCTTAAACAGCCATCTCTATGAAAGAACAGCCCTTCTAATACAGGAGACTCATTAAAGGAGGTCTATATGTACATGATACCTGTCTTAAACAGCCACCTCTATGAAAGAACAGCCCTTCTAACACAGGAAGCTTCTTAAAGGAGGTCCATATGTACATGATACCTGTCTTAAACAGCCACCTCTATGAAAGAACAGCCCTTCTAATACAGGAGGCTTCTTAAAGGAGGTCCATATGTACATGATACCTGTCTTAAACAGCCATCTCTATAAAACAAGATGCCTTCTAATACTGGAGACTTTTTTTTACAGCAGTACATTTGTCCATCAGACCTTTATTAATAGCCATCTCCAAGAAAGTTGAGTTCTGATAATGTCGACTGTATAAAAGAAGATTCTTTGTATTTATTATATTTGTATTGACAGTAGTCAACTCTATGAAAAGAAATGCCTTCTAATACACATGGTTGTATGATACACATTCTTTTGTACAGTCAAATCTCAATACAACTACATTAATTACAAAAGGCTATTCAGATTGAGATTGAAAATAGATGCATACAAACCTGTTGAATGGCAAATTTGATCTTGATAGAGTATGTCTTTAGCTTCTGACTCTGACAGCAATTTCCTGGTATTAAACCTCAATATTTCACCTACTGGTATATAATATTCTTCACCAAGACACGGCATAGATGTGATGGAAGAGATAGGTCAGTTCAGGAGATTTGCAAAGTTTGTTAGGGAGTTTAAACTTCACATCAGGATTTTCATGATTTTGAGACTGTAAATGGGCCTAAATAAAAACTACTAAACAAGTTTCCTTTATCTGTATTAAAATATGCATATCATCTCATCACATCTGGGGCCCTGGGTTACCAAGTCTCTAAAAAAAGAGCTTGCTTTTACCAATCACTGCCATCTCAGCTCTGTCCATGTAGCACAATCACTTCTGGCATTTCTTAGATCATTACTTGGATCATATTTGGTGGTAGTCCTCAACATTGTTAATCTCAGCACTTGGGAGATGAGGCACATCTATACTGGATTCCAGGTTTCCTCTGGTCTCTAAATTTACCTCAAAACAGAAAATGTCCTCTAAGTCCACCAAGAACTTAAACTGTTTCCTTCCAGTAGTTAGATTCTGACTGCTGACTGCCTGTCAGAACTGCACCGTTCAGGGTTGAATGTTGGAGGTTTTTCTCAAAATCGACTTTACAGGAGGCCTATTCATGTCCTTCTGAACTTTATTACAACTAACAAAATTTCTGTTTCTACACAATAATGATTTTGTGTGATATTTTGGTCGTTGTTTAGATTTTAGAATTTTTGTATTGGATATAATGCACGCGTAGATATCTTGACAAACTTCAAATACTGAAGCCAATCAGACCAGTTTTATGCCACTTGAGTTCTTTAGTAATGACTACTCCAACCATGATCCCCTGGTCTTTAATCCTTTCTGAATTACTTTTATCACATGCAGTATAATCCATTTCGACAAAGTTTAATCATCAAAGCCAGATTGACCCTTCCAAAAAATCAAAGTAATGTTATTTGTTTTATGCTATTTGAGCTCTTTATATAATCCAACCATTATCCAAAAATGTCTTTAATCCTTTCTGAAGTACTACTAATAACACATAGTATAATCTAATGATTGCTTTTAGATCATTGTTTGTCAAAGTGGTATGCACATGCAAACCAGTTCACAGTCACATGTTCACAGGAAGTCTTCATTTTAATATAATAAATTGGAAGTATGGTGGAGAAAAAAATTCTGTTCTGGAATATGTTTTTAATAATAATTTTGAAAACAATGGAGATTTCAATGAGTGACAGGAGGGATGGAAACCACCCTTATCCTGGGAGGAAAACCCTCCTAGCTAGAAGGTTCACAGGTATGACCACTGTCTAAAGATGCCAATGTGTATCCGGAGGGTTTACTCACCACTGATAATAACCCTGGTAATAAAATGAGTCATATGGTACCTATTTACCTTATACAAGTTTTCTGCCAGTGCTTGTAAAGGCAGCATTCACTCTGTTTTCAGGTTGACAATCTTTTTGATTGAGTTGCAAATACATGTAGTTTTTCAGTGCCAAGCAGAGGTCTGCCTCTTCCATAAAATAACTGACCTTAAACCCACAGCTTGTTTTCCCACATGACAACTCTGTGATTGAACTGCAAGTGTGGTACTGTGGCAAGTAAAAGAGGGTAGTTATTTGAACTTGCTGCACAAAACTGACTTGTGTTCTGTTGCAGCCTTGAATAGATTTCATAAATTGTACGATCAAAGTGTTACTTACAAAGCTCAAGCTCAGTCTCTAAATAAGCATAAGCATATGACAGTGAGCCCAATGAAAGGGAGTCTGATGATATTTATGATGACTAGACCACAATGACTTTACAGTCAATGATTTACGACGTCAGATCTGTATCAGAAAATGAGGATGAATTCTTGGACGATGATATTTAGGTGGTGATATTTATAGGATATTTTGAGTTTTCAAAAAAATGTTGACTTAACTTCAGGTCTGTACACATTTAATACAATTCCCTTTGATCGGGTACCCAGATAACCACAGGCCTGGCCCTCAGATATGAGGGGCCCAAGGAAGCAAGCGATGAGCACGGGGCCCCAAGGTGGTTGCCTCGTTTGCCTTGCCCTAGGGCCAGGCCTGGGTAACCATTTGTTAGGATCAACAGGTACCCAGTAGAAGTTTTCTACAATTTTGACAGCTTTACTGCTGTCATTTCTTGGAAGTTTCCTTTCACTTGGAATATGCTGCAGAAAGTGACAGAACTTACAAATGGACTTAAGATATACATACTGTTACCAAGCATGCTAATCAAGCTGAGTGATTATTAAAAACCTATAACTTAAAGCAGATCACAACATACAAAATAAAAATGTAAATAAGCATGAAAATACATTATTTCCAGAAAAAAAAAGAAACTTGTTATTTCAAGAAAAATGAATTTTACCTGTAAAAGCATATTGTTTTAAAACATAATTACAATAACAATACGTGTGACATATTAATGTATATTTGATACTCTTTTTTATCACTTTTACATGCAAGCCCTGGAATGAATAGGCCCAATGCACTCTCCATAACAGGTGACTAATTGAGGCAGGTGCCATGGTGCCTCAGTCGTTAGCATACCAGGCTAATGACTAAAAGTGTGCTGGTTCAAATCCTTCTACTTGAGAACTGCAGTCAGCTACCATAGTGTGGTTTTGGACAAGGCTCTTTACTCCAATCACCTCTGCATTAAATAAACTTACTGGTGTTTCTGTGCCATACAACCCCAAACAAAACCAAGATCAAATCATTTACACATGATGTCTTATCAACAAGAAGTCAAAAATGATAACACCTCTAAATTAATGGCATGATTTTTACAAGACAATTGGTTTACTGCTAAGACTTAATGACTGCAATGACTATATTGTTCACAGTAACAAGGTAGGACTGTAAAAAAATAATTCACACATTCAAACCTGATAGTGTAAAGCAGTTACATATAAGAGACAAAGGACCATGCCAAGACAAGTGCCTGTTTAATACATGTTCTATAAACACAATAAATGGAAAGAAGAAATTTGGAAAAAGTTATTATTTAAAACAGTTGCTTAACAGAGGATTTTGTAGACATCTACTGTACTACTATATATACTTGCTTACAAGAGGAGTCCAACTGCAAACTGCATAGACCCAGATCTGCTTTTGCATAATGCACCCACAGACCTGGGCCTGTGCAGTTTGTTAGGAGTAATCAGTAGAACAAACAAGAGGGATCCTGATTTGCAGGTGCATTATGCTATGGCAGATCAGGACCTTTGTTGTTTGCAGTTTGACTCGACTTATAAAACAGAACATTGGATTCAGTTATTATCCTGATAACTAAATACTGTATTAAAATTTTGTCTTGCTGGGGATAAGCAGAAATGCAAAATCCACTAGAAGATCACTAAATAAGCCTGAGATTGCTCACCGGGCTGACATCTGCCTTAAATGGCCACGTGCAAGAGCTGTTGTCCAAGAAATCTGGATTTGTAGGATCCTTTCGGTACAAATTTCTTCCGATGTTGTTGACTGGACATGTTATAACAACAACTGTTTCAAAGTTTCAATGTTATCTTCATCCATATTTGATGCCACAACATGTGTCAAATATTACAAGGACTTAATACCAGGATGCTTCTTCTCAAAGTTGATCAAATATCTGTTAGGAGTTTTTTTCAAAAGATAAATTTCATGTTTTACTGTTTATAATAACATGGCCGTATTTGATCATGGATTGACATCATTTCTATAACCTTGTAATGTCTTCAAAGAAAGATACTACAAAATTGGTAAAATTACATAGAGTGGTTTTGGAGAATAAACTGTTTAAAGGTTTTCTGTTAGTAGCAATGATGACTACATTTGATGATGGATTGGCATCTTTTGCACTTATCTAAATGTTCTACACTACCAGATGCTTTCTTCAAAGTTTACTTGAATTCTTTCAAGTGGTTTTCAAAAAGTCAATATCAGGTTTTTCTAACTTTTGGAATGGTAGATCATTATCATTGATGCAAAAAAATTATGTCATTTATGCAAAAATGCCTTTTATAATATTTGGTTAGATTCTATTTGGCATTTTCCGAGGAACTGTTTAAAGTTCTTATGCAGCTATGGATATCTAATGGTGGATCAGAATGATATTTGTATAAAACAGAATGCTGTTTATTCCCAGGATGCTTTCTGCCAAATATGGTCAAATATGCTGGTCAGTTTTAATAAGTCATTTAGATATATTTCTGTTGTCCGTAATGGTGGCCTTATTTGATGATGGATGGTCAACATTTGTACAAAACTGGAAACCTTTCCAGGCTAGATGTTTTCATGTCAAAGTTGGTCAGATTCTGTAGCTGATTTTTTGATGAAGTATGTTATCAATAGTTACTATATTTGATGGCAGATTGGCATAATTAATTAAACTCTGAGAAGTTGCTACAAGTTTCTTTTATTTTTAGTAATGGTGGTCAAAAGATCAGCATCAAGTGAAGAAACATGAAAGGTCATGATGCATGAATGCTCCCTGTAAACTCGAGTGCAAATTTGTCAAGTATTTGTGGGGGGTTGGGGGTTGGGGTTCAGAAGAAGTTGTAAATAAAATCTATGAACAGGTTGACACATGACACAAGTGCTTTTACCCTAAGCTCACACAGGCCTTATGTCCAGATGAGCTAATAAACTGTATATATTTGTCCTCATGATATGTAGAACTGGCAGCTAAATTTTCTGTTTATAAACAGGCAGTGGAAATGAACGATTTCATACATGAATGTAGGATTCTGAGAAAAATACCTTGAAGAACACAAGAATAACAAATACTGCTACTGGCCATCTTTTAATGAGAACACTGCAGCTGCTTGCTTGTACGTGTTAATTTGACTTCCAAATCTGAAACTGGTCATTTGAAAACTCTGACAAACTGACACATCACTGTACTCCTTATGTGATAACACAGAAAATAACAGCAAAACTTTCTTTGCCAAGAGTATTAAATTGATGCATTATCATTTTATATGAATATTGCCTAAAACTCTTACCTGGTGAATTGGGCTTATGTTCATTTTCAATACTTCTTGCCATCACAGAGATCAGAGAAGGACTGTGATGAATATCAAACACTTAAAAAACAATTAAAGATGCACCATTGGAAGGGATAGAGATGGACTAAAATGAATGAAATTACCATGATAATAACATCTCCATCACAAAATAATAATTAGAGCATTATCATGATTAAGAATCAAGCTCTCTTTCAATTGTCAGCAATTCCTTGACAACTTTCCAAATGGCAATGCCAAAAAGAAAAACTAAATGAATTCCAACAAATTAGATATCTGCATTTTGATATGTGACACAGATGCAATGAAAATTGAAACAACTGTCAATTTCTTTGGGCTTGTGGAAAAATGACATAAAATATCCAGTAAGACTAAAACCACATGCTACAGCTCAAAAACACCAATTGAATACATCAGTGGATAAAAAAATGGATTTTCTATTTGAAATCTTTTGACATTTTCCCAGAATGTCAAAAATCAATTTCCATCTCGACTGCTTTAAGATGACCCTATGCAATCCAAGCATGTATTTATTCTGCCCAGGAGACTCAGCCATGCTCAGAACATCAAGTATCCTACTTAAAAAATATCCTGTTCTTTTGTAACATGATAAACTGTGCTTTTATGCCTCACAAAATTAAATCAAAGTATGTTGTTATTGTATTGGTAACATTCAACAACAAAGCTGATTGTGCAAAAAATAAACAAAACAAAGAAATTTGAAAATGTCCTAAAATGTGTGGAGAAAGCTGTACTAGGCACAAAAAGGGCTAAATGATGAGATGATTTCAATAAATCAGCAACAGCCAAGGTCTCACAAGACTGTGCTCTGCATGCCTGACGACAGCAATGTGATAGACTTCTAAATAGGTCATCATTAAACTTGCATACAGGAACAAAATATTTCCTTTTAATTCTATTATCAACCTTTAAATCTCAAGATTCTAGAATTTGTGAACGTTCCACAGAAAAAAGTGAACGAATTTAATGGCTTAATTCTCAGAAGTTTTCTTATGAGTAAAACCTACACAGACTGGCATGAACTCCTGAAATACAAGTTAAGTGCCTAGTGATGTCATGTAATGGGCTAAGTTTCTCCATGACATTTTTCAAATTGTAAATCATTTTGCAGATCAACCTTTTAGCTATGAAATATTATCTCCCTCTGCCCTAATGCAAGCAGGACTTGATTTCACCGACATAAATCTTAAATTAAGTCAAGACTGAGCATTTAATTAATTAATTTTAAGTGTAATTTAAATTTCAGCCAATCAGATCATTGGATTCTAGACTTCAATTTAAGTCTAGACTCAGTTCTGTTGGTGAAGCTAATGACTCAGGTGTGCGTGTAATATATGCTATATTTTCTATTATTTTTCATACCCTAGGATTTTTCAAACACAATTTATGGAACAAAAAGGGGATTTTCAACCAAGCTGTTTAATCGAGAAATTTTTCTATTAAAACTTTACAAACTATACATGATTGAGAAAATTACAATTATTTTTTTCACCTGTAAGTGTTCAAACACCCCAGAAATAACAAGTGTTTCAATACAACTCCTTCAAAGGAACTGGCTGAATAAAATTTCCAGGAGTTCAAGACCATTTCTTCCTTTTAACTGCCAAGTGCTAAACCATATAAATTATTACGTGATAACAAGATTTTCAAATTAGCTGCTGTGGTGGACATAATGTGTGTCACATTGGCACCAACGTCACTCAGGACTAACAAGACATCATAAAAATTCTTCTGATGGAAATCCCATGTTGAAATGTCTTTGCAATTTGAAGGAGTAACTATAATAAGATTTTCAGGATGGCTGCTACGGCATCATATTGAATACCAGATTGGCCCCATTTCCATTTGGCACAAACTAAATGTCAGAAAACTCTTTGGGTAAAAGCATAATGTCGATATGACAAGCAATCTGGGAAATGTGATAAAAAGATTTACAAGACGGCCATTGTGGCAGCTATATAAGAAGTTGGACTGGCACCATTTTCATTTACAACCACCCAGACATCATAACAAGTCTTTCAGTGAAAACCCCATGGTAATACAATCATGCATTCAGGTGATACAGTGACAAGAAGATTTTCCATATGGCCACTGTGGCAGACATATTGGGTGTCTAATTCAGCACCATTTTCATTTAGGACCAACTTGACATCATGAGATGTCATCTAGTAAAAATCCCATGTTGATATGAAATCCATTTAGGATAAGTAGAAGTTATAATACTTTCAAGATGGCTACTGTGCTAGCCATGTTGGATGTGCAACCGGTACCATTTTTTTTTTAACACCAACTAGACATCACAAGAAGTCTTCTGGTGGAAATCCCACGTCAATATGACTTTCAGTTCTGTATGAACAGTTAGCAAAATTGTTAACATTGCTTCTGTGGTGACAATATTGGATGTTAGATCAGCACTAATTTCATTTAGAATCAACGTGACATAATAAGAAATCTTTAAGTGATCAGTGTTCATGATTGCCATTTCTGGAGGAGAAGTAATAATATCAACATTTTCATGATGACCACTGTGGTAGCCATAATGAATTTCTGAGCTGCACTGTTTTCATTTAGGACCATGGGATGAATGTGTAAAGTTTCATGGCAATCTCCAACTAGTTCAGAAAGTGCAGCAATAACAATCTTCTGCTAAAGGATGGACAGATGAGGGACAACTGACCATCTTACAAGCTTTACTGGTCATAGACAGAAAATACTGCAACTGTATCATGTAACTGCAATTATGTGTACTCAAAATTGTAATGTCACTGCAATTATATGTACTCAAAATTGTACATCACTTAATTACATGTACTCAGAATTATATCACTGCAATTGTATACACTCAAAATTGTAATGTCACTGCAATTATGTGTAATCAAAATTGTATATACCTGCAATTAAGTGTACTCAAAATTGTATATTACTGCAATTATATGTACTCAAAATTGTAATGTCATTGCAATTATGTGTACTCAAAATTTTATGTCACTGCAATAATATGTAATTAAAATTGTAATGTCACTGCATTTACATGTTATCAAAACTGTAATGTCACTGCAATTATATGCACTCAAAATTGCAACATCACTGCAATTATATGTACTCAAAATTGAAATGTCACTAATTATGTGTACTCAGAATTGTATATCACTGCAGTTATATGTACTTAAAAATGTGATGTCACTGCAATTATATGTAATTAAAACTGTAATGTAATTGCAATGTGCACTCAAAACTCAAATGTCATTGCAATTATATGTACTCAAACCTGTAATGACACTGCAATTATATGTACTCAAACTGTAATGGTGCTGCAATTATGTTTACTCAAAACTGTGATGTCACTACAATTGTGTGTACTTAGAATTATATCATCATTGCAATTATCATTGCAATTATGTCTGCTTGGAATTGTGATGTCATTGCCATTATGTGTTCTTAGACTGTGATGTCATTGCAATTATGTGTACTCAGAATTGTAATTCTGATTTAAACAAGTTCAGAAAGCTAAATGTGAAAGAACAAATGATAATGTCATAACCCAAATGATAATGTCATAACCCACAATGTCACCACATCTCTGCTTTTATTTATAGAAGAAAATAAAAGCATGGTCACTGAAAATCTCAAGTATAAACAGTATTATATAACATGCCAACAACAAAGCCATATTATTTTTCAATTTTATTTCCCCAAGGTGTTTTTGAAAGCAGATCAAAAGTCCTTAGAAAAAATAAATCTCAGATCTTGTTCAACTTTGAAAAGTTAAGTACCATGATCACCTTATGTTTTTGGGATATAGTTACCTTGCTTGATGTCCCAAATAATTGAAAATGAAAAAGATTACAAAATAACTGTTTAGAGCTTTGGGTTGTGGTGTGGGTGTGGCAAGTTCAAGAGCTATTGTCAGTTCTGTAAGTGACTGACAACAATAATTACGTCTGAAATGTAGATGAAACAAAATAAAATTCTTTGTATTCCGTATACAGTACGTGTATATGGTTTTTATCCCTTTGTTGCTTGTAGACAATAACATGCCTACAACAACAAAGAAGTCTGTTAATATCAGTGAAGTCTGAGTTGTTAGAACTGTTGCACATAATCTTCTCAGCGTATGTAAGATTAAACAGTTTTGGTCCTAATTGGTCGATTGAAATGAGATCCTCATTCCAATGCTGAGAAATATTGCTCCTTTTATTTAAATGCCTCCACTTTGTCCATAGTTTCATAATGTTGTTAACAACTATTTTCATACAGACTCAATAAATGGTCAATTAGCACTTGCGAAGTCGGACAATTTCCTAGATCTTCAAAAACTGAGCCTGTCACAAATAATTTTCAAGAGGCAAAAAATACATTTTTCAACCCTTTAGTCCAAGATATTTTGTTTAAATTTTATTGAGGTGTATGACCAAAGCACCTTAATTATGGTCCAGATAAAAAAAGTTTTTTTTATATTTGTTTCTATATGAATCAATGATATATTGTATAAAAATTGAAGACTAGAGTAAATATTAAGTCACATACCATATAATATAGCATATTATATTAACTTTTCAGTCACTCTTGTTCTTATTCATGAATAAATCAAAATAATTATACGTAGACCGCTGTTGTGTCTCACTTTTTTTTTTCTGGGGTGAGTTAGGGAGGAGTCACAGGGTTGAGTGGAGCTGGGGGTTATTATTAAAGCAGTAGACATATTGCCATCCATACCTACTCATTAAAACAGTATTTCATGCAAAAGTGAGGCTTTTGTAAAAATGTTATCACTTCATTAGATATGTTTCAGTTGATACTGAATATTCCATTCAATTCTTGTTAAACAAGCAATGATGTTAATCAAACACAAAACTTACGTGTGTGACATAGCACAAACTGTGTATGTGTCTAATCATTATGGCAGCAGACAACCACTTAGTCAGACAAGTTAAGCACAACAGGTGACAAATTGTAATGGATCACATGTTTCCTGGGATAAGATTGGCTAATGGCTCACTGGAATTCCCAATGATTTACAATCAACTGAAAAACTGGTGATAGATAGTGGAGTTAATGAATTCATCAACTAATTTAAGAAAGCTGGATAGTTTTCCTCTTCTCAATATCAACTGCTAACAGCATTTCTCCCCTGATATTAAGAGCCCACTTTAGGATTTGTTAAATATTAGACGGATGGATTGTTTCTAAAACTATTCGCAGTAAATATCTGCCATAAGTATGTAATGATGGTTGGACCTGTTGTTAAGTATGGGCCTAAAGGCAAATAACTCTGCTAAAATTCATTACTGAAGACAAGTCAAATAGGTCTACCAAGCCAATATTTCATAAAGTATAAAGTGCCTTATAAAGAGTTTGACAAACTTACCTTTGCTAAATATATTCCCTATATCTGTGAAAATGTGGGTTGACCGATCATCACAACAGGTGTTTGCATCAACATCACATTTCTTGATAATGAGGCCACCTACACATTTACATAATTTGGAAAATACTTTTAAAGGATATTTCCATCTCATAATATGCACCAACTTTTGGACTAAATTTTGGTTGGCTGGTCTTTGGTCTTTTAACCACTAGGGAAATACTATCATGTTTTCTTGATATCACTAAACAAAGCAGTCACATTAGTATCTAGGTGAAAATGTTGAGAAATGTTTAGCTCTGGTAAATCATTCTCAGGGAGAAAGTAAAAGCAAATGAAAGGAAATTGTACAATATACTCTTGACTTTATCCTCCAATTACCTAAGTATCTAAGATTTCCTTTAAAAACAGAAATAATAATACTTTAACTTTTTATTTTTCTTCAGTGGGCACTGAATTTATTCAATAGACTGGTTCATTGTTTTTGACAATGTTTTTAAAGGATATGAATACAATGTCTTAAAGCTAATTTCAGCTATATTATAACATGGCAGCCCAGTGTTTGCATGCTTTTTAGACGCTAGTAAGGCATTTGATAGGGTCAATCATTGGACACTCTTTAAAAAGTTGTTTGATATTAAAATACCTGTCTACATAGTTCATACTTTAGTTAACTGGTATGACAAACAGTTGTATTATGTGCGATGGGGAAGTGTAATATCCAGCACTTTCCATGTAACCTTTTGGTATTCTTTCTCCTTTATTATTTAATATATATATATAGACAAGTTAAATCGTAAACTGGGTCAGTACAACTGTTATGTGGGGTTACGTCTGCCACCAAATGTGTTGTTTCTTAACAATTTTAGTTTTGCTGCTGATATGTCATTGATAATTCCTTCTATCACAGGTTTAAGGAAATTATTAAAGATATGTGAACAATATGTATTAGAGAATGATATCATCTATAATACAAAAAAATCAGTATGCATGGTCTTTCATCTAACTTTTTAAATTACCATCTCCTCCCCCTGTACATCCTAACGGCAATGCTCTTACGTATGTCAACAGTTATACATATTTGGGTCATAATTTGAAATCCAATCGGTCAGATAATGAAGATGTGATGAGACAATTTACCAATTTTTGTGTACTGGAACAAACATGCTTCTACATAAATTTAAGAATTGTTCACTGAGTATCAAAATTAGATTATTCAAATCTTATTGCTGCACAGTGTATTGTGCTTCTCTGTGGACAAACTTAAGTGAATGTATGAAAAGAAAACTAGTAATTGGTTATGATAATAGTCTTCGTTTTCTATTAGGTCTTCCTCGATGGAACAGTGCCTGCACCATGTTTGTAAATTATAACGTATTCAGTTTTGATGAAGTAATGAGAAAGCATGTACCGGTATTTTCAATGATAACAAGAATATCTAATAGTGAGAACTGTATATTGAAATCTCTTTGGAACTATGACATTCATTTAAATTCTCATATTATTAGTAGATGGAACAAATTACTCTTTAAATGTGCCACTTAATTTCATTCTTAACAATACAGGGTGCTGTTAATTGTTGTAGATGTATCTGTATACATGTACTTATGATATATACATTCTTTTATGTTTACAATGTTTTAACTTTATATCTATATTTTAATTTAGATGTATGGACTATGTAGTCTGAAAAAAAGAATTCTTATCTTATATTATCTTATAAACAACTATGCCTTCATACAAGTATATATAAACCACTTATGCTCTTAACTAGAGATGTGTTTGTAAAATACATATGCTCTCAATGCAAACAAAAGATGAGTAAAAAAAAGCAAAGTAAAAACTTTATAAACATTTGAAAAAATGCTATTATGGCACGAAAATCTAATTAGGTCACCTACATATGCATACAAACATAAATACCTAATTGAGTCACCTATATAGGCACACAACCATGCCTACCAAATTTAAATCATCTACCTGATGGGTTTTTTCTGAATTATGCTATCAGGGCTTTTGTTGAAAATATGTAAGTTCAAAAAGTTTAAAACTGTGTAGCAAAATCTGAAATATTTCTGTATTGGCCTAAGAACTTAATCAGGTCATCTACTTACATGTACAACCATGACAAAGTGTGTAAAATTTCATGGCTTACAGTTAAAGAGTTTTTGTGCTAGCATGCTAAAATATTGATCCAGGACTGGTTGTAAAGACAAACAGACAGCAGCAACACAGTATGCCCCCTTCAGCCATCATAAAGATAGCATGAAACTGCTCCTTTATGTAATACTTTATCAACTTCTACTTATAATTTACAAACCATGGATCCAATAAACAGGGTGCTTTACAGCTATAGCCCATCCAGATATGCAGTAAAACAAAAAATATCCACATGAAATCTGTCTCCTCCTCCCCAATGGGTCCATACAGTGTTGCTTTACTTTATAATAGTTTCTTGATCCTTCATGTTTCCAATTCACTCAAAGCATAAAGAAGTGTTGAACCATTCCTTGGAAATCGTCTCCCCTCATTCAGATTTGGGCAATCTTTATTAGTGGTAATGCACTGAATGGCATTATTTGTAATCCGCAACTGATACTATATATCAATGTTAACAAAAACCCAGCTTCAAGCAACTATATTTGCCTCTGAAGTAGAAAGTTTACTAGAAATGTTCCCATATGACATGGAAAACCTGTAAATGTGGAGCAAATGAAAAATGCTTAAATCTTAACAGTTAATGTTCCAATCAAACAGGGCCACAACTTGGACAAACTTTGTCAGAAATTATTGAAAACTGAACATCAACTAAAAGCTTTTTATTATCAGGCATCATGTTAAGTTTATTTGGAATCTCAATAAAAATTCAAGATAAACTGACAGATTGATGAACAAATTTGACAGAATGTTACTTTGACACATAAGTAATGCAAAGTATAAGAGAGATAGATATAAGCAAGACCAAGTAAATGGCAGATGGACATAAGCAAGGTCAAAGAAAATGACAGATGGACATAAACAAGGTCACAGAAAATGACAGATGGACATAGCAGGGCCAAAGAAAAAAAACAGATGGACATAAGCAAGGCCAAAAAAAGATGGACATAAGAAAGACCAATTAAAAGAAAAAAGAAAGCTGGACATAAGCAAAGCCAAGTAAAAGATAAATGGACATAAGCAATGCCAAGAAAAAGAAAGAAGGTCATAAGCAATGCCAAGTAAAAGAAAGAAGGACATAACCAAGACCAAGTAAAAGACAGATGGACATAAGCAAAGCCAAGTAAAAGACAGCTAGACATAAGCAATGCCAAGTAAAAGAAAGAAGTACATAAGAAATGCCAAATAAAAGAAAGGACATAAGCAATGTCAAGTAAAAGACAGATGAACATAAGCAATGCCAAGTAAAAGAAAGGTCATAAGCAAAGCCAAGTAAAACACAGAAGAACATAAGCAATGCCAAGTAAAAGACAGATGGACATAAGCAATGCCAAGTAAAAGAAAGAAGGACATAGCAATGCCAAGTAAAAGAAAGAAGGACATAAGCAATGCCAAATAAAAGAAAGGACATAAGCAATGTCAAGTAAAAGACAGATGAACATAAGCAATGCCAAGTAAAAGAAAGGTCATAAGCAAAGCCAAGTAAAACACAGAAGAACATAAGCAATGCCAAGTAAAAGACAGATGGACATAAGCAATGCCAAGTAAAAGAAAGAAGGACATAGCAATGCCAAGTAAAAGAAAGAAGGACATAAGCAATGCCAAATAAAAGAAAGGACATAAGCAATGTCAAGTAAAAGACAGATGAACATAAGCAATGCCAAGTAAAAGAAAGGTCATAAGCAAAGCCAAGTAAAACACAGAAGAACATAAGCAATGCCAAGTAAAAGAGAGAAGGACATAAGCAATGCCAAGTAAAAGAAAGAAGGACATAAGCAATGCCAAGTAAAAGAAAGAAGGACATAAGCAAGACCAAATAAAAGAGTATGTAATATTATGCTGCTTTCTAATTATACAGACAACTGTATTCTACTTCAAGGTGGCAAAGTTCTGGTACATAACAAATAATTTTAATTTTTACATATACTTAATAGTACATGAAAAAAAACACTTGCTATTATGACCAAGGTTGGGTATTTACTGATTTTACCTACTGACTCAAAAAGCAAACATATATTTGTTTTGAGTGATTAGGTAAATTTTACACTTTGATAAATACCCAACCCTGATCATTAAATCTCTATTTAAATCTTCCTCCCTTCTGTCATAAAATCAGCAGATTCCATCAACAAAACATATGATCTTAGGCAGCACATGGTATTCTTTCATTGGCGTCTTCAGATGATGCCATAATATATAGTCTCATCTTCATTAGCAACAAGTTACACTTTATTCATCTCTGTGTGGACATAAGTGCATTGACGACCCTTGGCCAGCAAAAATAACCATGACACAAGAGCTGATGAGGGTCAAAATGATTTTTTATTGAACAAATATACCTTTTATGTACTTGCCTTCTAAGCATTACATTCTGTTAAAATGAAAATTGGGATCATTTTTATTGAGATCCACTGCACTTGCATCATAGGACGATGACCTTCAATATCGGCTGTTTAAAATTAGCTTATTAAAATACCATATTAAAGAAAAAATGCATCAATTTACGAAGGCCGAGTTGCCGATAAAGCCCATCAAATGCTTGTTTGTTGCAAGGCTCATGGCTGAAATGGTCAGGATCAGAATAACACCAATCTGACCATCCCATGTTGACTACAAAATGGTGTGTCTTTATAAAAGGTTCTTTACTTACTTTGTCTCTGCATTAAAAAAAACTGTTTCTGTGTCATAAAATGCCCAACCAAATCAAAGGTCCATCTAAAAAAATTATAGCCAATGTTGCCACATCTGATTTTATGTCCAGACTTTTGCTTTCTCTGTTACATTAGTAATGATGAGGGCCTCATGAAAAATTAGAAGAAACTCATGGTGTTTGTGGAAACTCGCTGTTTTACTCGCAACAAGTATTTATTTTTTATTATTAATATTAATTAAAGTTGGCAGATCTGAAATCTTTAAGCCTTGGGTGAACTTATGATGTTCAGTAAAACCCAGTGTCAGTCTTCCTAAAACAGGGTATCTTGGCTTATTTTTGCAGCTCAATCAATAGGTAGAATTAATTAGAAGCTCAAACTGATTTTGTACAACTCTGGACCAAGTAATCCTTAGCATTAACATTTTGCCGCCAGTCTAAGAAACCAAACCTAGTAATTATGACATCATTGCTGGAATCCAACTTCAGATTTGTGTGATCAATTTCACAAACTCCACCTTCAGATAACTCCAAATTGAGAATGATCATGGAGCTGTTTTTCTTCTGCAATCCAGTAATCAATTTCACAAATTGACTCCAAAAATGTTTTGGAATTGAACAACTGTTGGCATTATTATGACAGAACCTGCTCCCAGCAGTTTAAGAAAATCAATTAAAAAATTTAGTCATAAGACTAAATTCAAATATTGACTCATTAAAATTTTGAAGTTTCAATTCAAAAGAAATGTTATTTTCACAGGGAAGATCAAAACAATTGATTCTAAAAAGTAAAATATTAAAATTCTCTATGCTCCTTACATCACTGGTGAAAAATCTTTAGTACTTTGTGCCCCTTATGTCCTTGGAGAAAAAAAATGTAACTTTGTATCCCTTATGTCCTTGGAGAAAAATTATGTAGTACTTTGTACCTCATATGCCATTAGAGAAAATTCTCTAAGAGCAACCACAAAATTTATAAAACAGTGTAACTGAAAAAAACAAACAAACAAAAACAACATTCTTTCACACCGGGGTATTTATAGCTTCAAAGAAAAGAGGACAGAACTTTCTGAGTGAAAAAGATGTGAAGTCACTTTTAAAGGTTAAAGAGACCAGCTAGTCTTCAGGAAACATATTTTCAAGTCAACTTACCATAACAAAGTTAATACAAGAAAAACTACAAATGTGTCAAAATGACACAAATGCCCCCACTCATATGATGCAATTTTCTTAATGTCATGTCTCATTCCAAACTTGGTTTCAGTTCATAAAACTGAGATAAAATCCTGAGATGGATTGGATGGGGCAGGATAAACAGATATGGATCACCAGAAATTTTCTTAACAGGAGGAGGTCGCACAAACCTACCCCATAGAGGTGGAGGTCGGGGGGTGGGGGTGGCAGATGTGTAAACAATGCCTTTTGGTAGATGATGGGTGAAAACCTTATCTTTAGGTCAGAAACACCTAATTTAAAAGAAGCATTTAATGATTTTGTATGACTTCTTTGACAATAAATGTATAAGGTAGTCTGCATAATGTAACTGGTGCTAAGCGGGTAAGTAATCTTCTTTGTTTTTATCACTTGTCTTTAAAAAAAACCTTTGCAAACTGATAATAATTTAATGGCCAACCACATAAATATCGGTATAGTCATCAGTTTATTTACTGTGTCTGATGTTAGTCCATAGCAAATATTCGAAGGAAATGGAAGCAAAATCCTTTCCATGTGTGTGTGTGTGTGTGTGTGTGTGTGTCTATATATTTGGGTACATGGGTGTGTATGTATATGTATATATATATATATATTAAAAATAACATGGTATTTAAAGTGTTGGTATAAAGCAAATTGATATACCAATATTATTAGTATATCAAATTGTGAGACGCTCATGGCACAGTAATACGCATATATAAACATTCTAGCAACCGTCTGCAGTTGATTCTACATCAATGATGAATTTCCACATACTAATCATTAGTGACATATGAAAATAACGAAAAAACGTATTATTAATCCTCGTTTTCTAAATGAATTTAACATGGTGCACATTTTCATCACAATCCTTTATGATATCTGTTCCCCCCTCCTCTCTCATGCATAACGGACAAACTACACTGAAATATGGAGTGAGATAGAAAAGGAATTTGGGCTGTATTAAAACCTTGAAATAGAAATTACACAAAGTAACCTACAAGAATATGGTTCATCGTAACAATACATGTGCACTTTCCTTGGGATTTATCTACAGTGTTTATCAATGATACAAAGTTGCAACCATGTCGACATTATACAATAAATTCCTCGGTTAAGTAGTACACACACTGTGATGTATTTAATGTTTTGTTTTGTTGTTGTTTCTTAAACATACTATAATGTTCTAAAATTCGATTATTATTAATTAAATATGAAAATGTCCAAAGGCCTCTCTCTCTCTCTGGACCCTTGTAGCAAGATACGGGCTAAAATCTATGAAATGACGAATGTAGAGGATTTTTGTTTGTGTCATCCCACGGTATCTCTGGACTTATGAATGATGGTAAAAGTTAAGTCAAACCAACCAAAGGATGAGAGAGAGAGAGAGGGAGAGGGAGAGAGAGTGAGTTTTAAAATCAAACCGACCATGGAGACAGAGACAGACAGACAGACAGACAGACAGAGGGAGAGAGTTTATGGTCGGTTGCACTGTTGCTAAAGCAGAATAATGACTTAAATCAACTGTAAATATATTAAAATATTTTAATTGCCTCTTGTTGGTTTGTCATTTCACTTAGTTTCTATTCCACATTAATTTCCATGAGCCGGTAGGTGAATGGCTTAGCGTTCATTTGAATGGTGTAGCTAACCAAGTGGTTATAGTGCTCTACTTTTATTATTAAAACCATCTTTCATGTTTAAATCATAAGTGTGTTTTATATTGATTTAATCAACATGAAGAAAAATAGAAACCAAAAGAAGAAAATAATCAACTTATCAATATGCAAAGGTGATTCTAAATAGCCACAAAAAGCATAGAACTACATTTTGTACCGGACACACTCATGGAAGTCACATTCAGGGAAGTGAGGAGTTCATTCACTAGGTCAATACGCAGTTGCCTGTAGTAAATCTGAACTCCATTCAAAGGGCAAATATATGTATTTGTATGTGATATAAACAAAATTTATGTACAGTATGTATGCTGTATCAATAATATACCACTCGTATAAATTTTTACATTAAAAGGAAACTCAGCAAGCCTCATTTCCTTTTAATGAAAAATTTATACATCTTGTGGTATATCATTGATAGTGTACATCGTAACCACACACACACACACACACACACACACACACACATATATATACATACATACACACATACATGCATACATACATACATACATACATACATACACACACACATGTACCCAAATTACAAGTCTAAAAAGGAGTTTTTTCATTTTTTTTATTTTTTTATTCTGAAGGTTTCTAACTAAAGTGATCATGTTTCAAAGGTCTGTGGTTACCCTATTCCTTGGAGTAATGTTAATTTTGCTTGGAGAACTGAATCCCATTTCACAATAAACTTTATAAAGGCAGAATCGCTACAGAAATAGCCAGTATGAATAGACTTGTGAACTGGTTTTCAGGATATATTCAAAACACAGTTTTCCACAAATCATGTATGTTGTTACTTGATATTTCTGTTGATGTATCTGATTTTCCACAATGTCTAAGCCATAGTAAATTATAACATGCTGGCTATTTCTGCATCAATGCTTTCTGTGCTATGTTCAGCTGGCAGCAAACTTTCAGAGATTTCATCCTCCCTAGTTTTGTTCTTAACAGATGATCTTTCCATCTCACTGACTTTGCTAAAGAAATCAGTTATATTTTGTTTAAAAATGCCACAATGCTGTTCCTCTTTAGACAATTTCCTAATGTCTGATTGATGAATGAATACCGATCCAGAAAACAATTCAATCGGAATACCACCATACTTTCTGCAACACTCCAGCAAATCTCCATCATGAAGGTGCTTGTATTCAAACATTATTTTCTATCAATATATGAATAATTTTGATCACTGAGAAAAGGCAAAAAGATGATCTGATCAACCTAATTTAAAACTTCAAAATTACAAAGTTGTGCATTGGGTACAAGAAATCGAAAAAACCACGGATTACTTGTGTGATCATTCCCCCATTGTGTGACTCTCGATCATTTTTGCGAGAAACCTGTGATCCCATTGTCTGGCAGCATCTCTGACTGGATGGGACAGGATGGACAGACATGGATGGGACAGGATGGACAGACATGTATGGGACAGGATAGACAGACATGTATGGGACAGGATAGACAGACATGGATAATACTATCAAGCCCTCTCCATACACACTCTGGGAACATTTTAAGCAAATGAATTTACAGATTTTAAATTAACTTTACTGGTAATAGCATAGCTTGTGTATACATAATTTTTTTAAGTTTCTAGAATGATTCAGGAATTATTCCAATCTCTAATCAAATAAAGTTCAAAATCCTGTAAATGAATTCTTAACTATCTACAAGACACTTGTACTTCCATTAATTTCTCCTCATAAACTTGTCTTATCTTAATAAATATGGTTTGTCTACTGGTCTCGAACACTATTGGAGAGAAATTAACACCATTTGGACATGCCATTATTGTTGCCACAGCAACCAAACAGTACAGGATCCATTATGGATTTTTCCCTTTGGTTCAAGACTGTGACAACTCGATCTTAATGGAGTATTTTAGGTTTCTAATAAGCTACATCTGAATACATCACATTCTCATTTGTCCCTTGTAATAGTTAAAACAAAACCACAACTCCTATTACATGACCAAAAAAAGATAAAGCTGGTGTTTCAAAAATACGAAAATGCCACAAGTTCTGGTTCTGGTTATTTTCAGTACATATAATGAATGCTTGATTAATTTCTTTCCAGGTAAAGATATAGCATAATGTTTTCTAGTGCAATGTTTTGAGTTTAAAGGATTGAATTTAACTGCCATGAAGCTTCATTTTAAAGGTATAAGTACAGGTAGATTAGGAATTGGTTCAAATTTTATTATTGATCATTAGTTTCTATGAACAAAACCATAAACACCAAGAGTCTCTCAAAGGGACTGATACTTTACTGACCAAAAAGAATTCCTGGAATTCATTAACTCCTAGGGCCATGTTTATGCGGTATGAGGTGTACTACCTTCCAAGTTCTGTACTGTCAAAGTCATTTAAGATACATCAAAGTTGGTGGTATTTCAGAAAAGTAAACAGATGTAGTTGAACAATGATACTAAATAATCTGGACTTTTCACTTGCATTACAAGACACAGTGGGGAAAAACTTATTTTTGAGACTTCAATTTTTTTACACCAAAAATTTGCTGGTTCTTGGAACCAAATTTCATGTCCCGATCTTAGACTCTTGGGCCTGGGATTTAAGGCAGATCTTTTTGATGTCTGAACTGCACACGGATAAGTGACCATTTAATAAAATATCATAAGTTTGAGACCGGAATAAAACATGGCCAAGTCACAAAAATGATGGAGGTCCAACAAGCTATTAAAATAAAAAAAGAATTCCAACTTTAACCCTTCTGCATATGCATAAGCAAAATGGCCAATAAAAAATGTCTGAACTTCATGAACATAACTTCTAAGGCATCTGGCTAAATGAAAGTCTCCTGGAAGCAGATGTATTTGGTTGTATTTAGAAGTAATACCCAAAATAACTTTCCTTCTCCCATTTCAGCAACAATGACAGAAATCTTCAGGGACTAATTAGTTTGGTGAATTTTGATGACATCACCAAATTTGAATATTCCTTGCATATTTGATCATTTGTTCATCAATACTGCACGTAAATTACAAAAAAAGCTATTCCTTAACAATTTGTAAGAAATTTCCAAACACCTTGTTAACTGCCAAGTCTTGCCATACTGTATGTCAAATTAGCATCATTTTCATTTAAGACCAACAAAAATGTCAGATTGGCACCATTTTCATAAAAGACTAACAATAAACCATACCTAATTCTGGACAAATTATTCCATAATTTCCTTGCAAACTTCCACCAAACTTTCCAATTTTTTATATCACATCCAGACCTTTATTCCCTCTAGTCTGATGCTATCAATACACATCCCTTGATAATTCATGCCCAGATAACTCACAAACCCACTTATAATGTGGGGTCAGGCATAGATCCCCTTCTATTTTACTATAAAATATTCCCAAAATTGGACCCTTTTTGTTGAACTTGAAGAAAATCATGATCAAAATTGGTAAATGAAACCTTGATATATAGCTTTTTTTTATCATCAAAATCAATGGTTAGTAAACGGAAATTTTGAATCAACATCATGAAATGCTCAACATTTAATACAAAGTCGTATGTGTTGTTAAATTTTATTTCCAAACAACATTCTCAATAAACTGTAAACTATAATGTTCTATGAAATTTCAAACAATGAAAATGTCACTAATGTTTACTGGTAGCAACATTTTAACAAATACACAAGTTTTGTCAAGTGAAATTCGTGTTTTTATTTTCTCTTTTAATTCAGTTTCAATGTTATCAATATAAATGCAATATGCTCTCTTGTATTCAACATGAAAACTGTCAATCTTCCAATCAAATGCATCCAAAACCTTCATGCAATAAGACTACTTAAGATATCTGATCAAAACTTGTCAGAAATTGCTAGTTTAGACATGGTCAGTCAATCAGATGCAAGTCATTGGTAGATGTGGATCTTGTTAATAATTATACTCAACCCAAACCATGTTGATATAAACCTAATTACCATTGTTTATCACAATCCTACTGTCTCTTAAGTGCTAAAGAAATCCAAGCTAATTATATGCAAAATCACTCCATAAATGTGAATAGGTCTTGCTCACAAAGAAAATTACCTATTATCTTGAGGAACTGGCCTTTTGCAAAGTTTGATTAAAATCTGAAGAAAAAACCCATCTCTCTAGTGGTAAAATGCCCTTCTGATTAGACACAGGATGACCACATTCATATGCTAGCTCTCACTCACAATAAAACTCTTCAATATCATGCTAGGACTTTTCACATTTAAAATATTTTTGGGGGTGGGGAATAATAAAGTTACATAAAAATATTTCAGTAATGTAGTGTGCCACATTACAATAAAATTGACATATAGTGAAATTAAAGAAAGAAAAAAAATTAAGCTACTAAAACAAAATTTTTTAGTAAGATTGATAAATCCATTAACCAAGTTTAATAAAATCTGCTCAGAGAAAGTCATTAAAGTGTTGACAAGTTCAGCCACATGCAATATCATCTAATAAATATGTGTGGATTTCATTGGATCAGTAAGAACTTAACTGACTTGAACATATTTATCATCTTCATTAGGATCAGATCAGAAATTCTGTTTCTAGATTGGTAACAAACTCCACCAATTAGACTCATGATGCCCTCACTATTATGCATGGACCTCACTCAATTATAGGCTCATGAGACATCCTGATCATCGAAATCAGATCAGAAATATGTGGCAACAGGCAGTTACTGATGGACATGCAACAGACCACTAAGGACTGCTGATGCTGAAGAGCCATACCATAGGCTTACTTGGCCTTACCGCCAGGTGAGATAATATAAAATTATTACAGTACAAAATCAATCATATGGATACCACTTCTCCTGACTTTTTGGTCATATATACCAAGGGAGTGTTCCCTATACACATACTTTTTGCTATATAAACTTGATCAGTTATTCAGACACTCAATTATCCAGATAAAACTTTATTGATAATTACGATTTTAAAGCGATTCATTTTGATCAGTTTGCAGATATATGGCCTAAAAATATATAATGTTCACCAATGTCATCACTTAGCAAACACAAGGCCTCAAAAATACCCAACATGAACTGAGCAAACATACTTGGCTGACTTGGATGGTGACCTAACTCCTAAGACAGTACTTTGTAGGTAATAATTAGGTTTTGTTGCTTCTGTCTTTTTGTTAGGTCCTAAATAGGATCTAGATTACATGCATGGAGTTTTTCTGGCTTTGTATGTGCTCACACAATGCTACATATTGTATGTTGTGTTAGAAGCAGCATGCCCACAGTTAAAGGAGCCTATGGCAATCTAGTATGCCCTCAGTTAAACGAGTCTCTGGCAATCTAGTATGCCCACAGTTAAGGAAGTCTCTGGCAATCTAGTATGCCCACAGTCAAAGGTGCCTTTGGCAATCTAGCATGCACACAATTAAAGGAGCCTATGACAAACTAGCATACACAGAGTTAAAGGAGCCTACGGCAATCTAGTATGCCCACAATTAAAGGAGCCAACAGCAATCTAGCATGCCCACTGATAAAGGAACCTACGGCAATCTAGCATGCACGTGGTTAAAGGAGCCAATGACAAACTAGCATGCCCACAGATAAAGGAGCCAATGACAAACTAGCATGCCCACAGATAAAGGAGTTTATGGCAATCTAACATGCCCACAGTTAAAGGAGCCAATGATAAACTAGCACGCCTACAGTTAATGGAGCCTACGGCAATCTAGCATGCCCCCAGTTAAAGGAGCCTACGGCAATCTAGCACGCCTACAGTTAAAGGAGCCTACGGCAATCTAGCATGCCCCCAGTTAAAGGAGCCTATGACAAACTAGCATGCCCATGGTTAAAGAAGCCTATGACAAACAGCTTGCCCAAAGTTAAAGGAGCAAAGGGCAAATTAGTATGCCCCACTTTCCATTTTCAGAATGAACACTATACTTGGACATGTAATGGCTACCTGTTTTTAGATCAATCGATTACAAAATTTTATGAAAAGTTACCAACACATGGCACACACAACAGCTCTGGATAAGAAGTACAACTGCATATTTCATGTAAAGAAGTTGAATTTCAATGCACAGACATTTTTTATATGTTCAATTTAAACAAAACAATGTAATATTAAGTATTTCGTCCCAAACTGTAAGCATACTGCTTGTGTCCTAAGCACCATTTGTTTTATAACAGCACACTCAAACTATATAAACCATGCTATGAGAACAAGTTCACGATGATAAGTATCTGATGACAGCAAAAATTAAAACTACTCAAAAAGAACCATATAATGAAATGTACCTAAAAGCATCCTTGGTTGCCGAGTCATTTTATACATTCTAGAAGTATCCTCAGTTGCCAAGTAATTTTATGCATTCTAGAAACATCCTTGCAATCCATGTCTACCAAGCTGTATAAAATTCCCAAACCAAAGAAGGAATTATTCAAAAAAAATTTCCAGTACTCTGGAACTTTGCTTTGGAACAGTATTCCAGTTAAGATTTGAAATGCCCACTCTATTTCCTTCTTCCAAACTCAATAAACAAGTGGCTTCAGAGACACAGTTAAAATGAGAATGAAAACAACTGTACATGTACTTTTTTTTATTCATGAATGCCTTTGGGCATCATTAAATACATTACTCATCTATTTTTTCACTAATTACATACTGCATGTATATTGACTATATGGGTTCAATATCTATGGGCGAGTATCCATCTGGTGAAAGGAAAGAAATTAAATACATAGTGTCTATACATGTACATGCTACAATGTATACCAGTATATGTGTGCATTTGAATATAAATAAGTTCCTCTGTGTGAGGGACTCAAGGTAGATTAGTTCTTCAGCTAATTATGTTACCTTCTTAAAATAAAATCATTATTATTATTATTATTATTATTATTTTGTTGCTGAGCCATTTTATGCATTCTCGAAGCATCCTTGGTTGCTGAGTCACTTTACGCATTCTAGAAGCATCCTCAGTTGCTGAGTCAATTTTATGTATTCTAGAAATATTCTCAGTTGCTTAGTTAATTTTATTTTATGCATTCTAGAAGTATCCTCAATTGCTGAGTCAACTGTATGCATTCTAGAAGTATCCTTGGTTGCTGAGTCACTTTACGCATTCTAGAAGCATCCTCAATTGCTGAGTCAACTGTATGCATTCTAGAAGTATCCTTGGTTGCCAAGTCATTTTACGCATTCTTGAAGCATCCTCAGTTGCTGAGTCAATTTTATTCATTCCTGAAGGATCCTCAGTTGCCAAGTCATTTTACGCATTCTAGAAGCATCCTTAGTTGCAGTCATTTTATGCATTCTAGAAGCATCCTTGGTTGCTGAGTTATTTTACTCATTCTTGATGCATCCTCGGTTGCTGAGTCATTTTACTCATTCTTGAAGCATCTTCAGATGCTGAGTCATTTTACACATTCTTGAAGCAGCCTTGGTCACTGAGTCTTTTATGCATTCTAGAAGTATCCTCGGTTGCTAAGCCATTTTACGCATTCTATAAGTATCCTTTGTTGCCGACTCACTTTACGCAATCTAGAATTATCCTCGGTTGCAAAGTCACTTTATGCATTCTAAAAGGCATGATTAATATTCTGTTGATTCAACCTCAGCCTGGTATTGTACGTTTGTGTCTTGCAATGTTCACAAAATACCCAATATAATTTTTTTAAAATGAAGTTTGTTGTAAATCAAGGAGTAAAATACACAATTTTTAATCTAAAGTTCTAACATTCAATTTAATGGTCATTACAGTTTAACCCTGGTTACTAAACCAAGGTTGTAGTAAAAATTTAAATGGTTCCAGAGGTATCTGCCCAGAATCAGCATTTAAATGGTTCCAGAACCATCCACTCAACATGTTGTCAGCATTCAAATGGTTCCAGAATCATCATTTAAATGGTTCCAATACCATCCACTCAGAGTGCTGTCAGCATTCAAATAGTTCTAGGTGTCTGCCCAGAATCAGCATTTAAATGATTCCAGAACCATCCACTCAACTGTTGTCAGCATTCAAATGGTTCCAGAGTCAGCATTTAAGTGGTTCTAGAACCATCCAGAGTGCTGTCAGCATTCAAAGGTTCCAGGTCAGCATTTAAGTGGTTCTAGAACCATACAGATTACTGTCAGCATTCAAATGGTTCCAAAGTCAGCACTTAAATGGTTTCAGAACTATACAGTATTGTCAACATTCAAATGGTTCCAAAGTCAGCACTTAAATGGTTTCAGAACTATACAGTATTGTCAACATTCAAATGGTTCCAGAATCATCCTCTCAGAGTGTTGTCAACATTCAAATAGTTCCAGGGAAAGATTTTAAGTGGTTCCAGAACTATAGTGTTGTCAGAATTCAGATGATTCTAGAACCATCATGAGTGTTGTCAGCAGTTGGTAAATGGTTCAAGGTGTCTGTGCAGAGTCAGCATTCACAGGTTTCAGAGCTGTTAACTCAGCTGTCAGCATTCAATACATATGTACCATCAACATTTTCATCTCAAAATATTCAGGTGTATACAATTTCAGCAATGATTAGTTCACAGTTGTTGAATTCTCTGTAGTTTGGCACTTATTAAGATTTTTATTTTGTGCTTTACAGTATTAATGTATGGAAAACTTGGACAGCAATATGTACTTACCCCTGGGTCTCCAATACCAGAGCTGACTATGGTAAGGCCAGTTGCTTTCTCAATGTCATTTTTGTGATCATCTGGAAAGGATAAAATCCAATTTTAAATATTCTGAATTAGTTTATATTGCAATCGATAACTATAATGCCTTCATTATAACATTAGTCATGTTACAAGGCATTAGAAAATTCCCAAAATTTTAAGAAGACAAAGAACGTACTTATTTTCCTCTGTAAGTGCATTTATGTTCAGCAAGATCTCAAACCTCAAGTGAATACAGGCTGCAAAAGGTACAACCACCTGTCCTCTTGCCACTTGTACAAGATGGGCAAGTGGGATGGGTGTCTTAGCAGACTTTCCTGTGGCCACATCTACCCATACTTTGCATGAGAAAAAGATTTATTCAAAAACTTCTATTTGAATAAAAACTTCTATGTAAAGGAATAGCAACTGGTATGTATTACTGATATTAAAACTTACCAATACAGCTGATACAAGTTTTTAAAAAATTAAAAAGCACTGAAAGCATCTCAGTTACTATCGTGTTTACAGACATAAGGTAAATACTTTTTACAATTTTGCATAACTGGGGACTGGACTTGTCATTGAATAAATATAGTAAATAAATGTGATAATCTGTGTATGTGGGAACTGGGCTTATCATTGGACAAATACATCATTTTTATATTCTATAAAGCCACATTATTTTAAGTGTCCAACAATGAAATGTTTTTCAGTCTTAATCCAGTCATTTGGTTTTAGTTGCCTAATACAGATGTTGCATTTTCCATATTCTACCCTGGCCACTTTTTATCATAATCCTAATGACCTGACACTGTATTTATCACATTCCATTATGCTGACATTTTTTTTCTGTTCTCTAACACTGCCTTTATATTTTCCCTATTCTGTTACCCAGCCATATTTCTTTCATCTAACATGATAAGCGATCTGTGTTGAACTTGGTAGATGTAATCTTTGAATATCAACATCGGCTTTAGAAATTATTAATAATCCAAGCGTCACTTAGATGTGGGAGTATCAAGCTGTACCAGAGTGAACATGTTAATGACTACAACAGCGATAAATCTGGCAAAATAATATAAATTAATCAGCAGTCATCTAGTGAAATTGGTCAATATCATAAAAGACCTTCATAAAATGCAAAACCAATTACTGTTCGAAGATGATCAGATGAACTGTCACTAATTAACAGGCATGAAGCATTTTAAAAAATTACAGCACGTAGTGAGGTCTAAATGCATTTAAGGGCTTGCTGTACATTGATGTTGCAGGTTTATTGTACTACTAAGCACATGAACGTTGACAGAATTTGCAACCACTTTAAAAATCCAATAGCAGTCATAGGATGCAAAATAAAGCTCAAAGTTAATCCTGGTTTAATGATTTTCACAAGTTATTTTTTTTAATACTGAAAAATAATAATAATAATAATAATAATAATAATGATTTCATTATTATCATCATTTTAGTAGTAGTAGTAGTAGTACAGTGTAGTAACAACTATGCATTACCCATTATAATTAGACAATTCATTATCAATATGTGAGAAAAATGTATTTTTAATAATAATAATAATAATAATAATAATAATAATAAGTGCTTATTTCTAATACAGGCCAGTTTTGACTCAAGATATATATCCACACATTATATGGTACAAAAAGGTATTTTAGTTTGTAACATAAGAACAGCGTATCTATTAGAAGTGTTACACACGCAATGAAGTATTGTATATTTTTCTAATTGGGTGAAATACAATATATATTACATTGTAATCACACAATAAAAATTAAAGTGAATCCTAAGGTCTACAAGGAGATAACAGACATTTTGTAATATTAATCTTGAGAATATGAATCAGGTCTTTAAGATAAAACAGCTTCTCTAATCTTAAGGCTTTTATAACAGTGCTAAATAGTCATAACAATTTTACTAGTATCATTCTGTATCAAAGTCCTAAATTTTCTAAAGTTGGATTTTTATATATAAAGGTGGGTAAATATTTTCTTTGTAATTCCCCATTTAGCATACAAGCTATAATAAAATAAAATTAATTTCTATATTAACAATAAAATATTTGACACAATCTTTCTCCATAACAAGTATTTTCATATCTATATCACCACTGATCTGCAAGTTGCCTGCTCATGGCATGGAGATTAAGCAACAAAAAACTCTATCTCGTAACAATTCTGGACATCTTTGACAAATGAATTCTATTCTCAATGAACTCCAGAAATGCAGTCTTTCAATTGATTTAACCTCATCCTGAAGATTTTGCCAAAAAACATCTTCACATCTCTGTCTAAACATTCTAAGAAATGTATAGTTATCATTATGCCCTGATTAAACCAAACAATGCCAATTAGTCCATACATAAACAGAAGCTTTCTAACATTGTTAGCCCAACAATCACTAATTTTCTGGCAAATATACCCATACCAGAAGTTTTTGAGAAAATATGCATCCTATATATACTTGTATTATGATTCAATCTTTACTTCTGTTACAGTGAATTAGTTCTGCTTTTAACATAGCAACCTCTGTGAAACGCAATCGCTCTCGTTTTTTCCATATTCACTTTTAATTTCCACTTTAAGCATTATGTATGTGGTCAGTTGATCATATTATGCAAATGGTGGGCATTGTCAGCAAAGACAATTAAATGGTCTACATACAACACTAAAAATAGTCCTAAGGTTTCTACCAAAACTCCTGTTTCCATCAACTTTGAAGGGCTTCAGATCTTTCAAAAATAAAGAGAAGAGTAAAGGCAACAAAACACAACCCTGTGTATGCCCATAAGACAATTAAATACATCAGTAATAAAATTTTTGGACTTGACATATGCTTTTACATCATTATAAATTGCCTTAATAATTCTTTAAAATAATAAAATAAAATAGACACAAACAGTCATACATATAATTATATTGTTATAAAGGATATACAATTTATCAATTAAAAAAAAATTATACAATTTTTTATAGTGCATTGGTATAAAGGCCATTAGGATACAAAGTATGTAACTTATGAATCCAGTAAGTTTCTTTTATGAGTTTAATCATGTCTCCATGCACAATATCTATTGGTATGAAAGAAAAATCAAGTAGAGAGTGATTACTGGTATTAAAATGTGCTGAAATATTAGAGAAAAACAGGATCTCTATAATTTTTTATACAAAAGCAATGATTATTCATTCACTTAGAAACTTGTTGAAGTGTTTGTCCAACATACTGAATGTTACATTTTTTACAGGTTATCCAATAAATCACATCAGTTGATACGCAGTTAGTGTTATAATGTAGAGAAAATACCTCTTTTGTATTAGCACTACTGAAAGAAGTACTTTCTCTTATGTTTGCACATTGAGAGCACTGGTGTCTGTTACATTTAGATGACAAAAATAGTCTTTTTTTTATTTCCTGTCTGTTTAGTTCTAATTAGAAAATCCTGCAAATTCTTGGGTCTTCTATAAGCAAGAATTGGTTTATTTTTGTAAAGTGATTTTACACTGGTTTTATTTGATAAATTTAGGAGACTCCAATATTTATTAATTATAAGGCCTATATTAGGTAATGAAGGATTATACTGTATTGTGAAAGGACTGTTTGTCTCTATTTTATTATTTTAATGATTCAGGTTTCATTAGAGACTCGTGTATCTTTTCAATCCTGTCATATATATAAAATTGTTATGATGATGCATATCATTTATGACATTACATGATGACTTAATTGTTATTTTAAAATATAAAGATATCATCGGTTTCTTTTGAAACATTTTGTGCCTGAAGAAGCATACATTAAATGCAAAACTAGTTGTACAGAATTATCAGCAATTGTGTTGTTTTTTTATCCCAATTCTTAAAATCATTTTTCCACTAGTATTTTCACTAACTAGTTTTTGGTACAGTAAAATTCTCTCTACACTATTAAAGGTTTTTTCATAGTCTACAAATACTGCACAGAATCTATCCCTATGTTTTGTTAAATATTTACAGATCGGTGTATATAAGGTAAACCTATAATCTATTGTAAAATAACCAGCTCTAAAACTGGCTTGCTTTTTTTGGCAAGTAATTCACTTTTGGCAAGTAATTCACTTTTGGTCACCCATTCTTTCATCCTATTATTTAAAACTGATGCAAATATTTTGCTTAACTCATTAACCCCTGACGCTGTATTTACGTGGCAGGAGGTGGTAGCCTACTTCTGAGCTCTGTAGCATCAAGGTCATGTATGACACAATAAAGTGGGTGGTATTATAGAAAGGTAGACAGATGTAGCTTTACAATGATACCAAATAATATGAATGT